>CAUYLG010043118.1:0-73726 GCA_963573385.1 Cacajao melanocephalus
ACTGCATTCTAGCCTGGGCAGTAGAACAAGAATCCTGTTCTCTCTCCCTCTTTTTCTTCCTCTTTCTTTCTCTCATACATTCTTTTTCTTTCTTTCTTTCACTCTTACTTTCTTTCCTCTCTTTTTCTTTCTTTCAAAAAATAAAAATAAATAAATAAATAAATAAATAAATTTAAAAAAATAAAAAATAAAAAAATATATATACAATACAATATTTAGATATAATATATAAAGCACTGGAACATATAAATATATAATGCATCATTGGATTATATAAAGCAAATATTAATGGAACTGAAGGGAGAAACTGGTAGCAATATACTGATAGCAGGAGACTTCAATACCCACTTTCAACAATGGGTAAACCATCCAGACAGAAAATTAATATGGAAACATTGGATTTGAATAACCTATAGACCTAATGGACTAATTGACATATAGAATATTCCATACAACAGCAATAGAATAAATATTCTTCTCAAGTGCAAATGGAACATTTTCCAGGATAGATATTTATATGATCATAAGCCACAAAAAAAAGTCTTAACAAACTTAAGAAGATTGAATACTTACCAAGTATCTTTTTGGACCCCTATGTCATAAATCAATAATGGAAGAGAAAATTAAAATTCAAAAATATGTAAAAATTTTAAAAACACACTCTTGAACAATTTGCATTAATACATATTAACAATGAACTATCTGTAAAAGAATTTAATATGACTATTTCATTTACAATAGCTTCCAACACAACAAAATATTAGGAGTAAATTGAACCAGGTGTCCACTTTTAGTTCACTGAAAACTACAAAACATTGATGAAACAAATTTGAGAAGAAACAAAAAAATGGAAAGATTTCCTGTGTTCACAAGTTGGAAGAATAAACATTATTAAAATGGCCCTACTACCCAGTGTGCTCTACTGTTCAATGTAATCCCTATCAATAGAAAAAAAAATCCTAAAATTCATTTGAGACCACAAAAGACCCCAACAGCAAAAGCAGTCATATAAATAACAAAGCTAGAGGTATCATACTTCCTGATTTTTAAATATATTACAAAACTATAGTAATCAAAACAGTAGGATACTGGCATAAAAATAGACATATACACCAATGCAACAAAATAGAGATAACTGAAGTAAATCTATACATATATCACCAGTTGATCTTTGACAAAGGTGCCAAGAACATACAATGGTGAAAGGATGGTCTCTTCAATAAATGGTATTGGAAAACTAAACATCTGCATGTGATAGATACAGCATGATCTCCCTTATATATGGAGTGTAAAGAAGTTGAACATATAAAAGCAGAGAGTAGAATGGTAGTTGCCAGAGACTGTTGGGTCGGAGGAACTGGGGAGATGTTGGTCAAAGGAGATGAAATTTCAGTTATACAAAATGCATAGATCTGGACATCTAATGTATAGCATGGTGACTATAGTTAATAATACTACATTGTATACTTACAAGGAGCAAAGAGTAAATGTTAAGTATTCTCACCACAAACAAAATTATGTAAGATGAAAAATATGTTCATTAGCTTGGTTGAGGTAATCACTTCCCAATGTGTACACACATCAAAACACCCTGTTTTGCACCTTAAAAATATACAATTATTATTTGTCAGTTACACCTCACTAAAACTGAGGGAAATAAATCAGGGGTGAGGTCATAAACAATGAATAGAAAATATCCCACTTGACTGGCATTAGAAGAAGATAGTTTCACCTGATAATTGTTTAAAGTTGCCACTCTCACGTTCAGGATATAGTAATTTCTGATGCTAGACCCTCAAATTCTCCCTCTACCTGGGCCAAGGCAATTGGTAACTTTTGAGGAAATGGTTGATCTATCATCCTGGGTCCCAGAGTGAGGAAAATGTGGAGTAGAAATGTCAGGCAGGCCGAAATAAACACACAGTAACAACAGGAAATAAATATTCATTATTACATTTTAATCCACTGAGATTTGAAGGTTAACACTATCAAAACATAACCTAGTTAATGCCAGTTGCTCAATCTCCCGTTCTCCAGTTATCTTCCTCCTCCTATGTTCTCTCATAAAAGGTAATTTCAGGCATGCAGACCTATCATCTTTGTTACATTTTTCTCTCTTCCCCATGTCTCTCACTGATCACTAGATTCTATTGATAAATCTTCCAAACTCGTTCCAACAATGCTGCGCTTTTTTATTTTGAAAGTAACTTTCACCACTGTTATCATCTGTCACCAATAATGAAGCTATATTCATATCTGATCTCTAATTTTCCAATCACTTATTGTGCAGCCAACCTATTCACCTTACTTCAGCACATTTAAAATGCCTTGTATACAATGGACATTAAGTCATTTAACTACTTAGAACTTTCAGTGTTTTGTTACTGCTAATTAAAAACTCAAATTTTTAAGTTAGAGAATCAAGGTTTTCAATACCATATTCCCAAACTAACTTCTCAGCTATATTTATTACTCAAATTTATATATTTTACATATCAGGGAGTTTTTCAATGGAGAGCTCTTGAGCTTTTGGAAGAATGTGAATGTTGATGACAATCAGTTTTTTTGTTTGTTAGTTTGTTTGTTTGTGACAGAGTCTCACTCTGTCACCAGGCGCCAGGCTGGAGTGCAGTGGCACGACCTCAGCTCACTGCAACCTCTGCCTCCCAGGTTCAAGCAATTCTCCTGCCTCAGCCTCCCAAGTAGCTGGAACTACAGGCGAGTGCCACCAAGCCCAGCTAATTTTTTTGTACTTTTAGTAGAGACGGGTTTCACCATGTTGGCCAAGATGGTTTCGATCTCTTGACCTCGTGATCCGCCCGCCTCAGCCTCCCAAAGTGCTGGGATTACAGGCGTGAGCCACCGCGCCTGGTCTGACAATCAGTTTTTTAAAGACTCCACGAATTCAAAGCTCTATAAATTCACCTACATATTACATGTGAAACTGATAATGTCCAACCATCCACATAAAAGTCTTCAAGGTTGTGTCCTTTAAGACTCAGACAAAATGAGAAGATAACTCTACTTGTTAAATCACGATAGCAAAGCTCAGAATTAGGGAGTTAATGCTCTTCTACCTTGACATATCTCAATCTCACTAATTTTCTTCACAAGAACTTCCAGTATTTTAAAATATATTCCTGCATTTTGTTTATCAGATTTTCTAGAACTATACACTCTTTAAGACAATGGCAACTCATTATCAGAGGTATAGAACTAAGACCTTTCTCCTGTTATTCAGTGAACTCAATACATATTTCATAAAAACATAACATATACAAGGGACGGTCATGTCTTTTCATATTTGTATCCAAAACAAATAGCATCTTGCAAAGAATGACTGTATTAGTCTGTTCTTATGCTGCTGATAAAGACATGCCTGAAACTGGGCAATTTACACAGGAAAGAGGCTTAATGGAGAACTCACAGTTCCATGTGGCTGGGGAAGCCTCACAATCATAGTGGAAGGCAAAGAGGAGCAAGTCTCATCTTACATGGATGGCAGCAGGCAAAAAGAGCTTGTGCACAGAAACTCCCATTTTTAAAACCATCAGATCTAGTGAGATTAATTTACTATCATGAAAACAGTGCAGGAAAACCCACCCCCATAATTCAATCACTTCTCATCAAGTTCCTCCCATGACACGTGGGAATTGTGAGATTTACATTTAAAGATGAGATTTGGGTGGGGGCACAGCCAAACCATATCAATGACTAATAAATAAATTCTGATAATTGCTAAGCTCTGGGGAACACAAGTTGAATTACTCATAGGCCCCACCCACAGAGACTTTCAAATATTTGGGGGAAACAGTAAAAACTACCCATAATGCAAGTCAAAATTAAATAAATACCAAATGGAAATACAAGCATTATAAGAGCCTGAAAAAACAACAAAAAAAAAATGCACTATGATTTAAACTCCAGGAAAATTTAAAGGAGAATGTTGCATTTGAGCAATGCCTGTTTGTTTGTTTTTTTTTTAACTGTAAAAGAATATAGAGAAAGCATTGCAGGTGGGAGATCAGTATAGCCATATAAGGAAATCTGAAATTATCTAACATTATTAGGAAATAGAAAATATGACAGAGTACTAGGTCAGAATACACACAGTGGAATTAGTGGGAGAATTGGCTGAAGAGGTAACCTGAGGTGCTAGCATAAACTGCTTTGAATGCCAAACAAACACTTTTGAATTTAATTTTTTAAGCAACTATACACGAAGTATACAATAGTAAAAATAGTATAACCTAATATATTTTTAAAAGATAGTTCGAATGGCAATATCCAATATTGATAATATTTTGAAAGCTATTTCACAGGAAGCTAAATTTTTCCAATGACAATGTGTTCATTGTTCATTCTTTCAAGGGAACCTGAATATTGCACTTTGCTCCCCTAGGATGTCTCTGGATGGTATTGTAAGGGTGAGCACTTAAGTGCATTTTAATCCCATAGTCCTATGTTGCAAGCAATCTGGTTCACTTTGTGTAAAATATTTTATATGAGTTTATAAGAGGCAGATAATCTTACCTCTATTCAACAGGTCTGAATCATTTAAAGTGATTAAGGACTAAGAAGTCATAAAGTTGTTGCAGTGGATTAAATAGTTCAAGGATGACAGTTATTGCTTTATCAACAGTTTTCCCATTAATCTGTCATTCTTATGCTTGGCAATGTTCTCTCAAGGCCAAAACTATCTCTTTTGGGTTGGTGAATATAAGTGTCCTCCATTTTTGGCACCTTTGGTCTCCTGCTTCACTGTGATGAGCAAAGCTGTTCACAAAGTTGTTTTCATCCTTGCCAGTTTAATATCCTGAAGCACAGCAGGGCAGTGAAGAAAATCTTTTTCTGACTACAGGTACGCAACAAGAGTTAATTATTAGAAATGCTTTCTGATAATACTCAACTGAAATAATCTCAAAAGATGATATTTATGAGCAAAAGCTAGAGTTCTTTAAACATATCTGCAGACAGAGAACAGAGAGTGGTAGCAGGGAAGAATAATTTCTTGTAGTTTCCTAGCAGTGGAAATCATAAATCACAGGAAGCATTAATTATCCTCTAGCTCCATAAGAATATGGGTCAAGACACCACAAAGATACAATGAACCAAAAGCGTCAAACCTCATCAGTTTTTTTCCACTTTTATGACTTTTCTGATAGGCAAGTATAATGTAGAAAAGAATACACCATTTTTAAAAACCACCTATGATCTAATTGAGACTGCATGAAACAATTCAAAATCTCTCAACCAATGTGACATTTAACTTAGAGATGGTAGGGAAGAGTAATTAATTGCTTAATCATTTGCAAAAGGACATGTACTTGGATGGAAGAATTTTTGGCAACATTTCAGTAAAAGGCACATTAAAAATGGCTGTTCCAATGCAGTTTCCTATAAAGGAACAAGATTGCCATTTTAACACCACATTTATTTATTATGATCACATCTAATTCTGCTCTTGCGCATGTAAACAAAAGCATTTCTTAGCCTTACTATTTTCAGACTCATGGAAATTTCTTTCGAAAGGACATTTTCAAATAACTTTTAAAAGTTCATCATTATCATAAAGATATCATCTGATTATTAGATACATAGTAGCCTTACCTGCTTTCATTACTGCCACAGACACACTTTACCCAGTATTGATTTAATTGATTAAATTCTGTGACATGGACAATGAAGTCTAGGCTAAAGTGGTCTCAGATGGAGATGAGAAACTTGTTGGGAACTGAAGCAGAGGTGACTCTTGGTATGCATTAACAAAGAGACTGGTAAAATTTTGTCCCTGCCCTAGAGAACTGTGGAACTTTGAACTCAAGAAAGAAGATAGAGGGTAATATGGCAGAAAAAGTTTCTAAGTGACACAGCACAAAGCATTAAAGAGGAAGCAGAACATAAAAGTTTGAAAAATTTTGCAGCCTGACAATGCGATAGAAAGAAAAAACCCATTTTCTGGGGAGAAATTCAATCTGGCTGCAGAAATTTGCATAATTAACAAGAAGTGAAAAGGTAATCAATAAGGAAAATGTCTCCAGGGTGTGTCAGAGGCCTTCACAGGAGCCCCTCCCATTACAAGCCAGGAGGCTTAGGAAGGAAAAATGGTTTTGTGGATCCAGGGACCCCCTGCTATATGCAGCCTCGGGACATAGTGCCCTGTGTTTCAGGTGCTTCAATTCCAGTCCCTCCCATCACAAGCCAGGAGGCTCAGGAGGGAAGAATGGTTTTGTGGACCCAGGGACCCCTTGCTCTATGCAGCCTCGGGACATAGTGCCCTGTGTTTCTGGTGCTTCCACTCCAGCCATGGCTAAAAGGGGTCAAGGTACAGCCTGGGCCATTGCTTCAGAGAGTGCAAGCCCCAAGCCTTGGCAGCTTTCATGTGGCCTTCTGTGGGTACAAAAAAGTCAAGAATTGAGGTTTGGGAATCTCTGCCTAGATTTCAGAGGATGTATGGAAATGCCTGGATGTCTAGACAGATGTTTGTTGCAGAGACAGAACCATCATGGAAAACCTCTGCTACAGCAGTGCAGAAGGGAAATGTGGGGTTGGAGCCCCCACACAGAGTCCCCACTGGGGCACTGCCTAGAGGAGCTGTGAGAAGAGGGCCAGCAACCTGCAGACCCCAGAATGGTACATCCATCAACAGCTTGCACCTTGCACCCAGAAAAGGCACAGGCACTCAACACCAGGCTGTGAAAGCAGCCAGGAGTGGGGCAGTGCCCTACAAATCCACAGAGGCAGAGCTTCCCAAGGTTGTGGGAGCTCACCTCTTGCATCAGTGTGACCTAGATGTGAGACATTGAGTCAAAGGAGATCATTTTGGGACTTTAAGGTTTACTGACTGCCCTATTGGATTTCAGACTTGCATGGGGCTTGTAGCCCCTTTGTTTGAGCTACTTTCTCCCATTTAGAAAGGGTGTATTTACCCAATGCCTGTACACCCATTGCATCTAGGAAGTAACTAACTTGCTTTTGATTTTATAGGCTCATACAGAGAAGGAACTTCACTCATCACAGATGAGACTTTGGACTTGGACTTTTTGGTTAATGCTGAAATGAGTTAAGACTTTGGGGAACTGCTGGAAGCACGATTGTGTTTTGAAATGTAAGGGCATGAGATTTGGGAGAAGACAGGGATGGAATGATATGGTTTGGTTCTGTGTCCCCACCCAAATCTCACCTTCAATTGTAATAATTCCCATGTGTCACGGTCGGGACCTGGTTGAGGTAGCTGGATCTTGGGGGCAGTTTCCCCCATGCTGTTCTCATGATAATGAGTAACTCTCATGAGATCTGATGGTTTTTTATGTGTCTGGCATTTCCCCTCTGGGCTTTCATTCTGTCTCCTGCTGCCCTGTATATAGGTGGCTTCCACAATGATTGTAAGTTTCCTGGGCACCATCCCCCCCAGCCATGCAAAACTATGAGTCAATTAAACCTCTTTTCTCTATAAATTAGCCAGTCTTGGGTATTTCTTCATGGCAGAGTGAGAATGAACTAATATACAACCAATATCAGATGTTTCTACCACCCAATTCTAAAAACTGTTTAAGGCACAAATAATGCCAATTTTTAAAACAATTTTTGAGATAACAGAAAAATACAAAAAATTCCCAACCTATTTTGCAAGGCCACCATAAAGGAAATTATAAGAAAGGAAATCCTAAGGCCAAATTCATTTCTAAATGTAAACACAAAATATATATAAATTCTTTTTTGAAACAGTTTTAGTCTGTCATCCAGACTGGAGTGTAGTGGCACAAATATGGTTCATTGCAGCCTTGACCTCCTGGGCTCAAACATTTCTCCCACCTCAACCTCCCAAGTAGCTGGAACTAGGTGCATGCCACCATGCCTAGCTAATTTTTTATATTTTTAACAACATGACAAGAGATAGGGTCTAGTTACATTGCTCCAGCTGGTCTCAAACTCCTGGGCTCGATTAATCCTCCTGCCTTGGCCTCCCAAAGTGCTGGGATTAGAGGCATGAGTCACTGCACTAGGCATAACATAAAAATTGAATCCAGAAATCAAAGAAAATACCTGACATACTTTGTTGCTCTTTCAGGTCCACTCTGCAAAGCTTCAAGGAGCCAATATCCTGAAGGAAAGCAACCCACAAAGGATGTTTTCCCAAGGTCTTCCTACCATACTATCTGTAGCCATGATGAGTCTACAGTAGTCAGAACCTATATTAATTGCAAAGCCTTTAGAGATCCCCATATAAACCAAACAAGTCTTCTCTGCCTATCAAACTGCAATCTAAAATTTCCCAGGAATTTCCAGATATTCAGAAAAAAACTCAAAAGCCTACTGGAGGTTGCAGGGTAGGAACTGTTAAACCTAAATTAAAAGAAAATTAGTATCATAATCTCTTAAATAGACAGAGAAAAACAGAAAAAAACTTTAAATAACTATAATCAACATCCTCAGAGAGAAAGAGAGAGAGAAAGGCTTTCCCATTCATTATAAAAGAAATATGCTTCTCTAAAATAAATTATTTTGGGGCTTAAAGATTAAACATAATATATATAATTTTTAATACTTAATATAATATATATTTCATAGGGTTTATATAGCTAAAATATTTAATGTATTAGATGCACACACATACATATATGTTCGTAATAAATGCTGAAATTTTAAAACACCCACAAAATTACAAGCTGTAGATAAAAAGAGACCCAGATAAAATATGAATTAGTGAGATGGAAGATTAAACAAAATGATTCTCAAAAAATAAGTGCAAAATGGTAAAGAAATGAAAAATATGTAGAAAAGTTGACTAGCATAGATACATACAAATATGCCTATTGTGTCATTGTTTTAATAGTGAAAAATTGAAAATATTCTAAATGTCATTTACTTATTGAATTCTTAAATAATTTACGGTGCATTCATATTTATTATCTATTACATACAACATATTAAAATATGGTACATCCGTATTTATTAACTATTACATATATAACAACAGTTGCATTCCATTGTAACAGTTTTAAGTAAGCAGTGGCTGAAAAAAATGGCTAGAATCACATCAAATTGAGGCAGGATAGGTAGTCAAGGAAGTGATGACCATACAGTCAACACAGTAAGCCTCAACATATGCATTGTAATTGAGTATTCAAGCAAAGCTATCGTCAGTAGGAGATTTTCCCTGTGGAGAGCATGTGTACTTTGATTTTACCTGTCCTCAAACTGACCCTTTACTCATTTTAATAGTAAAAATCACACTCCTGGGTGGATATTTAAGATGCTAATGAGATATGCAACATATGAACAAGCACGTACAGCTACTCCACATGTACACCCAGAAGACCACCCAGAACATACTTACTAGCAACACCTCTTTCTACCTTCTTATGAATGATCATGTAAGATTCCCATAAAGGGAGTCACCTAGTGCCAGTCTTTCCTGTCTCATCCTTACAAGCAGCCCACCCTGAATCCTTTCTCTCCCTCTCAAGGTATAGTATCTATTCTGCACCTAACTTCCAAATATTCTTTTTATTTTACAATATGTTACTCTATGCTGCATCTCCTTGCTGTGTGTCTCTTGTTTAAATTCTCTTAAACCAATAAGAAAAGAACCAAGGTATACCATCAGCTGTCAACAAAATGGCTATGCAAGCAAATGACCCATAAACTGTTGATTTTGTTTGTTTCATCTGGGCACGTTGCTGCTTTCAATAAAATTGGAATTCTCCTAGAAAGAAGAGATTACTGGATATTAAGTAGGCATCTAACAGTCCCTACAGACTATAAAAAGAATAAGTTATTTGAAATAATATGATATGCCACTGTCACAGAAGTATACACATAATATCATTCTATGTAAAATTAAAAGAAATCAAACCGTATTTTTCTTATAGGTGGATTAATGTGCATGTAGTCATGAAAATGAAAACATAAAGGTATTTGCATTACATTGTGATTTAGAAAAAGAGGGTAAAAAATATAAGAATACTCTGTAAAATATCAAAGTTGATCATATCTGAGTGAGAAGAACATGAATTGTTTTTAATTTGTCCTTGTGCTTTTGTATATTTCTTCCTTTTTCCTACATTATACATATTTATTTTGGTAATCAGGATAAAAGCAGCAAATGAATATGTATAAAACATGGCATTAGCTAAGTGAAGTTGTAGACATCTTGAAGAGGCAAGCAGTCAGAATAATTTCAGAGAACAAAACACACTGGTGGAAAATCTGATTATTTCTTTCGGGATTTTTCCTTTTTTTTTTTTTTTTTGCCTTAGGTTTTATTTGTTTGTTTTATTTATTTATAATTTCAAAACTATTTCATAACCAGGTATAATTGGAAGTATTTATGAATGGGAGATACAAACAAAGATACCTGTGTACTTCCTGTTTTGTTTAATGAATTTACATTGATTGTCAGTGTGCCAGCTTGATTATCATCTCCCCAGGCAAAGGAAGATAGCATTGATAGCATTCTTTTCTGGAAAAAGCCAATATGTTACCTAAAGTGAATATTTGAATATTTTTACAGCTGTTTTAAATTAATACTTAAAATCACAGATACTAGTCTGAACTTTTACCATGTGGGTCTGTCTCTCTCTCTCTCTCTCTCTCTCTCTCTCTCTCTCTCTCTCTCTCTCCCTCTCAGTTCATAAGTATATGAACTGAGGCCATGGGGAATATATCAAACATGTGATGCTCTGGAGCTGCCATCTAATTCTTACCAGCTCCTTTGGGTGATTTACCTCAAAGCAGTGAATTTTGAAAGAATTTGATCTGTGATAATGCCAATTCATGTTTCTCACTGGACTGCTATGAAATATAGCTGAAATGTTTAAATTGAAATAATTTTGTAATATTAAAGAGCATGAGCCAAAAAGAAAAAAAATATCCTTTTTTTCTAATACTAGTATTTGTCTGCAAAATGCAGGAGTCAAACTATGCTTCAGATAATATTTGTAATTCTTTTATGCTATGTCACATTTTTAAAGCATTTCCTATTTTCTGGATTATCAACTTCCACAATATAAAGGATCACCAGTTGAAATATATATTATTGATTCAGAAAAATTACTTTACTTCCATGACAAGGAGCTCCTTCTCTCTATTAACTGGGACCTTGCATAAAATTTTGACTCTCAAAAGAGGCATCCAACTTCAAGGAGCAAGTTAGGATCAAGAATATTGGTAAGGGATAGGAGTGAAGTAGCTAAAAAATTTAGTCCACCAATTTTTCTGATATCCATTCTTTAGAAAGAAAAAATGAAATATTTTTCAACATTTCTTTGAAGAAGGAGTTTCCAGGGTCATGAACTTAAAGGAAAGCATACACATCTCTGCCATGCCTGACACCTGAAGGAGGCCAAAAGCAATAAAATAAAGATTTGTATATTGTTCTAGATATGCTATGATAATTCCTCTCTCTCCCTCTCTCTCTCTCTCTTCATTCTTATTGTAGAGGCAATACGACTCTCATTTTACCAAATTACAAGAGTTAATCAATCACATAGTGCACTACATGAGGGCTTTTTGAAAATACAAGTAATAAAAGCTTTAATTAGTTTCTCCTAAAACTATCCATATTATAAAGTGAAATTATGTGATCAAAGTGTGGCTCCCTCCACTGAAAGAAAAAGAATTACTTGTGCAAAAATCAGGAAGAATTACTTTCAGATAGGGCATAAGGATCTTTTTTTTCTTAAGTCATATACATTGGGTCTTAGTGTCTAGGGTAACATATCTCTCAGACAGGGCCATTCTGTAAAGAAGAAAAATCAAGTAAGCAAAGCTGTCATTCTGGCCTCTAGCCAAACATTCTATCTTGTGTCCTTTCCTCCAATTGTGTGTGGATATTCACTTTCACCTGTCTCAACAAAAGCTGATCCTAAAGTCAGATAATATGTCAGGGTATCACTGAAATATCAGAATGAGCTTAATTCCACAGTTAAATTCTTCCAGTTGCATTTGCATTTTAATTATTTTTATCTTTAAAGTTTTTCAAAATATAGCTATGAATTTCAAGTACTAATTTTAGTCAACAGAAACTCTACACAGCCAAAACTTCCTGAATCAAGGTAAGCAAGAAGAATGTCAGAAAAAAAGAAAGACATGAATTTTGGATGCTAATATTATTGATATACTATTTATCACAAAACAAATTATACATATTTTTGATATTTCACTTTCTTCCCCATAAAATAGGATAACTCAGGTTTCTTTCACAGGATTTTGTAATAAATGATCAATATGTTAGAAAATTCAGGAACTGCAGAAAATGTTGTATCCCTTCCACGTTAATGTTTTCTTTTGTATCCCTCCATGTCAATCTTTTCTTCCTTTTTATTACATTTCTCCTCTCTAGCTAAGAATCTGCTTTCCACTCTTATGATTATTTTTATTTTTATTGATACATAATAAATGTACATATTTTGGGGTACATGTAATAATCTGATATTCTCATATAATGTGAAAAGATCAAATCAGGGTATTGGAATACCCATCACCTTAAAAAATTGTCTTTTCTTTATGCTGGAAACATTTGTATTATTTTCTTCTAGCAATTTTGAAATGTTCATAGCTTAATGTTAACTATGGTCACTTTATTGATTAATTGAACACTAATAATGGATACGAATACACAGAAGAATTAAGTTGTCTTTAATAAATGAAGTATTAAACTTTTGCATCCAAATTGCAGAAAGTACTCCTACGCAAAGAAAAATAAGAGAACTAAACTGCACTGAGAAAAAACACACCTACATTATTACATCTTTTATGGTTCTTTTAAATATAATTCTTCCTTTACTCTGCCTAGATAGCATATTTTTGTTATTCCTTGCTTTAAATAGGTACTCTGACAAATATCTGAATTATCTGTCTTATTAAAAATGTTAAAGAAAAATGTCATGTAGAAAAATTAACATGCTCATGAAAGCAAATGTTAACATTATATTGGGAGGAAGACAATGCTGTCAAGTTTCAAGCTCTCTCATCACTGTTTGATTGTTAAAGATTTAAAATAAGAACTCTTGATATGTATAGAAAATGCTAAGTAAGAATGTATAGTTTTATTTCCACTCTTCTTGACTTCAGTAATGTAGAAATGAGGTGTTTATTTTACCCAGAATCTTTTTTAAAAAATAGTGGGTGGGGTAGAGGAACTTTTGAAACAAAGACAAGGACAGTAATGAAAAAGTCCATGTTATTATCCTTTCATTATGTATGTATGCGTGTAATTTAAATGTTATAAAGAGCAGAGGTAATATGGTGTAATGATTAAAAGCACAGATTCTAAGATCAGTCAGGTTAGATTGCAATCCATTTCCCTCACTTCCCGCTTACGTCATACTGAGTAAATTATTTAATGTCTGTAGGGTTCAGGTTTTTTAATCTGTAAAATGGATATACTAGTAGGTGCTAACTCAGACTGTAATGTGCCAGTAGGTATTTAGCCTTGATTTATAGTTTTATTAATTATTTTCTAGAAAAAGAATCCTGGAATATAATAATTTAAGTATATCAAGTTATAACAGGGCAAATGTTTTGAATCCTTAACAACAATGAAAGGGTTTCTAATACCTTTATTATCTCAAGCCTCACAAAAGAAGCAAACTGATTACTTTCCCTTAAATCTCACAGAAGAAACAGAAGCCAACAGAAAGAAATTTCATCATTTTTCCACCTCCAAATTTAAATACCTTCCTGCATTAATACCCATATTGCTATCTTCTATTCTGTTTCAACAAAAGCGTACATCTGTCCAGGGCCAGTCACTCAATTTCTGCTCTGAATTAAATTCCCTCATCCTTTCTGTAAGGCCCATGAAATGTCAATAATCCATCTCTCTCCTGTATGATTAATCTCTTCCCTTCTATGTATCATTTCAATCAGGACACAACCATGTTTTAGTACATTTTATATTCAACTAAAATAAATAGAAAACACAGATGCTACTTTTTCCTACCCTATTTTTTTTAATTTTAAGATTTTATGGTAAAGCTAAAAAGATAAGCAATGATTAGCAAGAATTAAGTGTAGTTGCTGCATCTGGAGAGGAGGAAAGGAGACACAGGAAGGGCTTCAAAAGTGATGGGGATGTTCTGTTCTTAAAGCTGGTTTACTACCCTATTTCTGTGCTACCATTCATAGCTAAACCTCTTGAAAATGTCACCTGCTTTCCAATGGAATACTACTCAGCCTTAAAAAAGAGGAAAATTCTGTCATTTGTGACATGTATGAAACTAGAGAACCTACTGCTCAATGAAATAAGCCAGGAACAGAAAGACAAACACCTAATGTTTTCACTTACATGTAACAACTAAAACAATTGAACTCAGAGGCAGAGAGTTGTGGTCATAGAAGCTGGGGTGGGGAAAATGAGAAGATCATGGCCAAAGGGTACAAAATCAGACAGGAATCATAAGATTTTTTTAAATTATTTTGCACAACACGGTTAATAATAGTGTATTGCATATTTGTAAATTACTGAGAGTAAATTTAAAATGTTCTCAAAAAATAAATATTTGAAGTCATGGATATATTAATTAGATTAATGTAATTATTAATATTTCACATTTTATTCTTAAATCATAACATCACTTTGTACTCCATAAATATATCAATTTAAGATGAAATATTTTTTAAATGTCACCTGCTTTCCTTTTGCTTTCTCACTTCCACTTTACTAATTTGAGCCAGTGCAATCTGGTTTCTCACCCCACCAATCCACTGATGCTGCCATTGTCAAAGTCATTGCTGAGTTTCGTGTTGCCAAATCCAGTGGGCACTTCCTTCATTCATCTACTCCATCTTTCAGCCTCATTTAATATGATAGACTATTCCCTCCCTCTTGAAACCATATCGCCTCTTCCCTTCACAGATACTGTGTTTTCATTTTTCTTCTACCTCACCTTCCTTTGTACATTCTCTAATAACTGACCTCTAAGGGTAAGGGAATCTCAGAGCTGACTTCTACCATTTTTAATCTATACAACCTACCTCCAAGATTCCTTTACCCATCCCCAAGACTGAAATATCCTACATTAATTAAGCTAATACATCACAAATTCATATTAAGCCCAGACCTCTGGTCAGTGTTCCAGACTCTTTTCCAAGAGCATATGTGAAATCCTCAGTTGAATATTTCAGATATTTTTCAATTTTAATAAATCTAAAATACAACCCTTAATATATCCTCCCATGGCAACCCGGTCCTCCTACCTTCTCCATCAAATAATTGGCACCATCATCATCCAAATATCACAAGCCAAGAAAATGTAATGACTGCCCTTAATTGTTCCCCTTTCCTTGGCTCCTGTTTCCCACAAATCCGCAAGTTCTCTTGATTTTATCTCTTAAATATCTCTGTACTTCCTATCAATGAAAATTATAAGGAGAGAGCTTTCACTGTATCAATTCAATCTTTTTAAAGTTGTTTGGCTTTTCGGTTGAAGATGATAGACAAAGGACTCTTTTTATTGTGTTCCCAATCCTCTGCAACCCACTAAAAACAACCAAAAGAATGCAAGGAGAAAAATCTTGATCATCAATTAAATTAGAAAACTGAGCAATGTAGGCCAAAATGGCCAGTGGCAGACCTGCGTTACTTGTAGTTAAATGATTACAAGCTTGCCTTGCTTTTTATACACTGAGATTTGTGCCACAGATCAAATATTGAATTAAGAAAACTCCAAACTACGGTGCAGTAAAATAAAAGCAGACATCAAGTGGTAACAGGAAGCCTATAGTAAAGACCAACTGAGAGCACTTTAAAACCTCGGAGCGCTGCAGTGTGGTTGCAAGGCAGCAAAGAATTCTTTCATCCCAGGATCTCTTCCCAACATAAGGTCTGCGTGAGGGTCATGTAAAGAGGGCCTATGCAAGAACTCAGGGAAGGAATGCAATCACTGCTCACAAGACTCAGGAGGGTCTTTGCAGATGGGAGCTTGCAGGACAGGAAAGTCTTGCAGAGCAGAGATAATTGGAACGCCACAGGCTCTGCCTATATTCTCAGAATATGGAGTAATTCTGATTGCTCTGTGTCCACAATGCTCGGGAGATAAAAGCCCCTTGATGCACTGTGTGTGGTGAGACCTTATGGCGCTTTATCCACTGTGCCTCTTTGCTGATGCACCTGTATAAACAATGGGTGGTAAAAACTCTGTGTCCTGTTAGCATTTCTTAGATGAACCATATTTGCTATTGTTGCTGCAGACACATGCTCTTCCCCCAGCTATCTTCTGTCTCACCTCCCCTCCCCATGGCTTGCAAAATTAACAAGATAATGCACCTAATAGAAGCTTGTGGACCCCAGAGCTCAGTGGGCAGGAATGCGTTGGCCCCCTGGACCCATACTGTGAAAATTTCTACTCTTGTCTTATTTCTTTTCTCACTCTCTCGTCACCGCCAGGACTCAGGGCCCCCACGTACAGGGTTCGGCTGGATTCCAACAGAGGTATATTTGCAATACTGGAATATCTAGACCAAAACAAGGTGAGATGTTAAGAAAAGGCATATACAGTCGTAAGTCTTAAACAAAGAAACACTTGTCTAAAATAAAATAATTCTTTTCTAAGTTCGCAATAAGATCTAGGAGATGGGTGGGAACCAAAAGTAATAGGGAGTGTAAACAGGACCACAGGGAACAGAATGGATATCCATGTTCATAAGCCATTTCTCTGGTCTACACCCTAGGCTATTCATGGATGGATAAAATGGAGGAAAGACAATTACTACAGACCAGCAGAACTCAGTAGGAGAGTTGTATTATAAAGGACATTAATATGACATAAACTGCTAAGACACTGAAAGCTGAGATCCCAAGAGTCCTGAGGCAGAGGAAATAACAAGCTTTCTAAGAGGGTTTTTAAAATGAGAAACCTAAATCAAACCTACAGTGTCCCAACACACATCACCTATACCTCTGCCGAGTTATCCAACTATATCCTTCAAATAATTCGACCCACTAAAAACAGAACAAAAAAAATAAAATATGAATAGATACACAAAAATATAGAAAGTTGTCTTAGTTCATCTAGGCTGTTCTAACCAAACACTTTGACTAATAATTTATAAACAACAGAAATAGATTGCTAATAGGCCTGGAGTCTGGGAAGTCCAAGATCAAGGTACCAGCAAGTTCAGCGTCCAATGAGAGTTCATTTCTCATAGCTGGCACCTTCTTGCTCTGTCCTCACATGGCAACAGGGGCAAACAAGCTTCCTCTGACCTCTTTCATAAGGGCACTAATCTCATCCATGAGGTCTCTACTCTTATGATCTAACCACTTCCTAAAGGGCTTACCTTGCATTAGTCTCCAACTATGAATATTAGGGGAACACAAACACTCAGACCATAGTAGGAGAGAAAATTAAAATCAGGCAGATGAAGAAAATACATCACAAGAATAATTACCCAACAGATTAGCAGTTCAAACAAATAATTCTTCATGGTCTCAAATGAATTTCAGATAATATTACTTGCACTTAAAAGAAGAGCTCACAAAAGAGAAAACTAGCTCAAGAAAGAGTTGATAAGACAGAAGAGGAAACATGAGCTAGTTGAGTGCAGAAATAAAATCAAAAAGAATACACAAAGAAAAAACATATGTTAAAGGCAACTAGAAATACATATAGCAATGTGACAATAGTTAACAATACTGTATTGCATACTTCAAATTTGCTAAGAAAGTAGATCTTAAGTGTCCTCACCACAAAAAATAAAAATAAAAATAGAATGACTTAAATTCCATTCAAGTACATGTTGACAGCCTAGAAAAATTATAAATATGAAAAAATAAACATGTAGGAATACTTATAGCAAAGATGATAGATCAAATGCCATACACAGAGATCCATCAAACATACAATTAATACTTATGAAGCAGAATTTATAATGAATAGAAATGAACATACCATGTAAAGACAACAACGTTTTCATTTCAAACTATAAAAAAATTTAATCTGAATATCTAAAGAACATTCTATTTCCAAAGTGTCTCAGAAAAAAAATATTTTATATAAACTTTATTGCACTTTAGGTTCTAGGGTACATGTGAAGAACATGCAGGATTACTGCATAGGTACATACGTGGCAATGTGATTTGCTCCCTCCATCTCCATCACCTATGTCTGGCATCTCTCCCCATGTTATCCTTCCCCAACTACCTACCCAGCACTGTCTCTACACTAGTCACCTTCAACAGACCCCAGTGTGTGATGCTCCCTTCATTGTGTCCATGTGTTCTCATTGTTCAACACCCACCTATGAGTAAGAACATGAGGTGTTTAATTTTCTGTTCCTGTGTCAGTTGGCTGAGAATGATGGTTTCCAGGTTCATCCATGTCCCTACAAAGGACACAAACTCATTGTTTTCTATGGCTGCATAGTATTGCAGAGTGTATATGTGACACATTTTTCCTGTCCAGTCTATCATGGATGGGCATTTGGGTTGATTCCAAGTCTTTGCTATTGTAAACAGTACCACAGTGAACATACATAAGCATGTGTCTTTATAATAGAATGATTTATAATCCTTTGGACATATACCCAGTAATGGGAATGCTGGGTCAAATGGAATTTCTATTTCTAGGTCCTTGAGGAATCGCCACACTGTCTTCCACAATGTTGAACTAATTTACACTCCCACCAATGGTGTAAAAATGTTCCTATTTCTCCACATCCTCTCCAGCATCTGTTGTCTCCAGATTTTTTAATGATCGCCATTCTAACTGGCATGAGATGGTATCTCAATGCAGTTTTGATTTGAATTTCTCTAACGACCAGTGATGATGCGTATTTCTTTCATATGTTTGTTGGCCTAACGTATGCCTTCTTTGGAAAAATGTGTGTTCGTATCCTTCGATCACTTTTGAATGGGTTTGTTTGTTTGTTTCTTGTAAATCTGTTTTACTTCCTTGTAGATTCTGGATATTAGCCCTTTGTTAGGTGGGTAGATTCCAAAAATTTTTTCCCATTCTGTTGGTTTCTGGTTCACTCTAATGATTGTTTCTTTTGCTGTACAGAAGCTCTGGAGTTTAATTAGACCCCATTTGTCTATTTTGGCTTTTGTTGCCAATGCTTTTGGTGTTTTAGTCATGAAGTCCTTCCCTATGCCTGTGTCCTCAATGGTTTTGCCTAGGTTTTCTTCTAGGGTTTTTACGGTGTTAGGTCTTATGTTTAAATCTTTAATACAACTGGAGTTAATTTTAGTGTAAGGTGTCTGGAAGTGGTCCAGTTTCTTCTTTCTGCACATGGCTAGCCAGTTTTCCCAGTACCATTTATTAAACAAGGAATCCTTTCCCCATTCCTTGTTTTTGTGAGGTTTGTCAAAGATCAGATGGTTGTAGATGTGTGGTGTTGCCTCCGAGGCCTCTGTTCTGTTCCATTGGTCTATATCTCTGTTTTGGTACCAGTACCATGCTGTTTTGATTACTGTAGCTTTGTAGTATAGTTTGAAGTCTGGTAGTGTGATGCCTCCCGCTTTGTTCTTTTTGCTTAGAATTGACTTGGCTATGCGGGCTCTCTTTTGGTTCCATATGAAGTTTAAGGTGTTTGTTTCCAGTTCTGTGAAGAAGGTAATTGGTAGCTCGATGAGGATAGTGTTGAATCTGTAAATTACTTTGGGCAGTATGGCCATTTTCACAGTATCGATTATTCCTAACCATGAACATGGAATTTTTATCCATCTATTTGTGTCCTCTTATTTTGTTGAGCAGTGGTTTGTAGTTCTCCTTGAAGAGGTCCTTTACGTTCCTTGTTAGTTGTATTACTAGGTATTTTATTCTCTTTGTAGCAATTGCAAATGGCAGTTACTTCTTGATTTGTCTCTCTTTAAGTCTGCTATTGGTGTATAGGAATGCTTGTGATTTTTGCACATTGATTTTGTATCCTGAGACTTTGCTGAAGTTGCTTATTAGTTTCAGGAGATTTTGGGAGGAGACGATGGAGTCTTGTATTGATTCTTCTTAACCATGAGCATGGGATGTTTTTCCATCTGGTTGTGTCTTCTCTTATGTCCTTGCTCTCTTATGTCCTTGCACAGTGGTTTGTAGTTCTTTTTGAAGAGATCCCTCACTTCCATTATTAGTTGTATTTCTAGGTATTTAAATCCTTTTGTAGCACTTCAGCATGGGATTTCACTTATGATTTGACTCTCTATCTGTTATTGATGTGTAGGAATGCTTGTGATTTTTGCACAGTGATTGTGTATCCTGAGACTTTGCTAATGTTTATCAGCTTAAGGAGATTCTGGGCTGAAATGATGGGGTCTTCTAAATGTACAATCATGTCATCTGCAAATCGTGACAATTTTACTTCCTCTTTTTCTAACTGGATAATTTTTACTTTTTTTTCTGGCCTTTTGCCCTGTCCAGATCTTCCAATACTCTGTTGAATAGGAGTGGTGAGAGAGGGCATCCTTGTCTTGTACCTGTTTTCAAAGGGAATGCTTTCAGTTTTGACCATTCAGCATGATATTGGCTGTGGGTTTGTTATAAATAGGTCTTACTGTTTTGAGGTCCGTTCCATCTATACCTAGTTTATTGAGCGTGTTTAGCACAAAGGGCTGTTGAATTTTGTTGAAGGCCTTCTCTGTATCTTTTGAGATAATATGAGGTTTTTGTCTTTGGTTCTGTTTATGTGATAGATTAAGTTTATTGATTTGCATATGTTGAACCAGCCTTGCATCACAGTGATGAAGCCAACTTGATTTTGATGTATAAGCTTTTTGATGTGCTGTTGGATTTGGTCTTCCACTACTATATTGAGGATTTTCTCATCAATGTTCATCATGGATATTGCCCCGAAATTTTCTTTTTTAGATGTATTTCTACCAGTATCAGGATAATGTTGGTTTAATAAAATGAGTTAGGGATGATTCCCTCTTTTTGTATTGTTTGGAATAGTTTCAGAAGTAATGGTACAGAGTTAAGAGAACTTTTTAAAAAAATCTGTATAGATCTATGTTTATTAATATCCATAATTTAGAATGCTCCTACAAAGGAAATTCTTGTTTCAGCTGGCTTCAATGATAAATTCTTTCAAATGCTTAAGGAAGAAATAAAACCAAAATCTTCCAGAGAATTGAACAACAAAAGAGAACACTTCCCAACTAATTTTGTAACACTAGCATATACTAAATACCAAAAGAGGGTAAGTTCATTACACAAAAAGGAAAAGCACAGGCCAGTCTCTCTCCTAAACATAGACAAATTCTTAAACAAAATATTATTAAACTGAATTCAACAAAACACCAAAATGATAGTATATCAGTTGGATTTATAATAGAAATGCAAAATTGTTGCAACATTTTAAAAACTGTGTTTACCACATTTCCAAAATAAGAAACAATTCATATGATTATGTTAATAAATGCAGAAAAAGCATTTGCTAAACTCAACACATGGTCATAATTAATATACCCATAAAATACCCATTAATAAGAAATAAGAGAATTTGAGATGCTTTTGTGTGTGTGTGTGTGTGTGGGTGGGTTGGTGTTTCATCAATCCTTGAAGTTATTGTATTCTAGAGGACTTTTTTAAAACTCTCTTTGATGTACTGGAGAGTTTGATGGTACGATAAGGCAGGTTCAGTTGACTGGCTTTGATATCCTTCCCGGGAGTCACTGGAGTCCTGAAACAAGTTTCTGTATATCATAGTCTGATGCAGGGTTTTTAGCTTTTTCTTCCATCAGCCCAACATTTGTGTCCTCTCTCCATTCACTCTCAATGTCTTTCCTCTGAAGACCTGCTCAAGTGCACCAGTCTTCCCAATGTCCCAATCCCTTAGTGGTAGATGTTTCTCCTTGTTTCGTCTGCTGCTGTCAGTCATCTTAGAAGCCCTCAGACTATTAGATTATTGCTTGATCTGGTTTTCCATTAGAGTAACCACATACTCCTTGCCTTTGATGATTAAGTGCTACTTGGCCCCTGCTATCTCACAATCCAGAATGGGAAGCCATTGCATTTAAGGATCACAGCTCAATGGTAGATGTTCTTAATGTAATTTCTGACTACCTAAAAAATCCATCCAGAAGACAATAACTTGAAGGAAGATCAACACACAAAATGAGAAAAAAATAGTGTAAGAGCTCTGGGCAACTCACAAAAAGAATGACCACAGAGCTCTATAAATATTGAAGGATTTCCCTCAAAACGTTATTTCTCACAGATGTGGATAAGTAGTTCTTCTATGATAAATGCACTCTAACATTTCAGTCTCCCTAAGCCTTAGGACACCTTAGGACAACAATATATCAACCAGGCCCTAGCACTTAACTTCATTTTCTTTTAGACCACTTTGGGGTCTATTTTTAAGCCAACCAACCAATTTGAGCCCTTTCTAACTTCTTGAGCTAAAACATTAGAGTCTCTGCTTAGTGGGCCTGTATCAGTAAATTCAACCTGATCCAACTTATGTTTCTTCCACCATGTTAAAGTGAATCCCAAATATCTGACACAGGTCTCAGTCAATTTAGGAACTTTATTTTACCAAAGTTAAGGACATACACCCATGACACAGTTTCAGGAGCACATGATGACATGTGCTCAAGGTGGTCAGGACACAGCTTGGTTTCATGCATTTTAGAGAGATATGAGACATTAAAAATTATATGAAAGATGTACCTTGGCTCTGTTCAGAAAGGCAGAACAACTCAAACCCAGGAGGGGGCTTCCAGGTCATAACAATGTAAGAACAAACAGTTGCATTCTTTTGAGTTTCTGATTAGCCTATTCAACAGAGGCAGTCATATATGCATGAATCTTGGTGAAGAGACAGATGACTTTGCATTCTATCTGTTCTTTGTTCATGAGGAAATTCCTGTAAGAAATACATGTTGTTTGTTTGTTTGTTTGTTTGTTTTTCTTAGTAGCTACCCTATTCAGGAAGAGAATGAGAGGTAGGTTTGCCTTAAGCA
The DNA here is from genome assembly GCA_963573385.1 of Cacajao melanocephalus. NCBI lineage: Eukaryota > Metazoa > Chordata > Mammalia > Primates > Pitheciidae > Cacajao > Cacajao melanocephalus. The sequence continues at coordinate 22,904 of CAUYLG010043118.1, forward strand.
GTTCCCAGCTTGACTATTCTCTTTGGCTTAATAATTTGGAGGTCCCAAAATTTATTTCTTTTTCACATTAATATCCATCCTCACCTATTATAATTTTATATAAATAGAAAAGTATGCTGTTCTTTTGGCATGTTCCTCCATGGAGGTCACACTTATGTTACCCTTTGGGAGCTGCTAAAACTTGAGTTTCCTTATAGGTCAGAAGCCAAGAGAGGTGGCAGATAAGAGTCTTGAGGAGAATCAGCAGAGCCTTGCAAAGTAACTACCGTAAGGAAGACCATTACAGTTTCTTTAGACAAAGCAGGACAAATCAACTTATTTAGTGTAGAAGGGTAAGTTCTACACTACTCCAATAAAGAGTTGGCAGAATTTAATTATTTAATGTCCTCAGCTTCACTGTGGTATGCCCTAATGCCCCCACTGCCATTTGCAGGACCTATTACTTCCCAATTGATGTCCTCACTTTACAAGAGAAACCCTGCTGCATGGTTGGGAATTCAAATTTACATTGTAAATCAGCCATTTTCAGGATGTGACTCTGGGTTTGATTTTCAGAAATCTCAGTTGTTTGTTTAACTATGGAGAGATAAAAGTATCTTTATATATGGGCAGACACAGAAATTTTCATGTCATTGAAATGCTAGCTTATTTCTTTTTCCCCTCACTTTTATCAGTGCAGTTAGGATTGAAAAACATGAATCCCATTATATTTCTTAATTTGAATAAAATGTTCTAAGTTATCAAATACATGGTACACCAAAAGTTATTTTTTACAGGTATTTAGTTTGGAGTAAATTAATGGCAATATTTTGCCTATTTCTATTTTCCCATTGTGGCATGGACTACTATGTCCTCTTTACTACAGAAAGTAGAATCATTAGTTTGTTTAGATCAAAATCTTACTAGAGAGCTAACTCTAGAAAACCCAGAACCAATTCAGAAAAATAATCTTCTTTAAGATTTTGTTTCTTGAGGACATGTAATCATTACCAAAATTTGTGTTAACCAGGGTTCAAATCAGGAAACAAAACTGATAATAATAGATCTACTGCAAAGAACTGGCTTCCACCATTAGGAATTCTGACAAGGCCAATATTAAATCCTTAGAGTAGGTATCCTTAAAGGTAAGCTAAACCTCCAGGCATGAGCCAAAGCTGTTATCCACAGATGGGATCTCTTCAGGGAAGTTCAATTCTGCTCTTAAATTCTTCTACCTAAGTCTGACATACCCCATATTATTTATGTTAATCTCCCTTACCTGAAGTAAATTGATAATGGACTTAAATTATATCTGGAAAATAATTTTATACTTTCTAGATAAGTATTAATGAGTGAGTAATTATAAAGTATAGCCTAGCCAAGTTGGGATATAAAGCTTACCATCATAGAATATTTGTCAAAAAACAGTTGACCTTGCATATTCATGTCTTCCAATTTTCTTCTTTTACAAACCTTTTTCTATTTATGTGTTACTGCATTTTTGTAGAAATTGTAAAATCAATCTGTCATTTTTTTTTACAGAAAAAAAGCCCCTCTAGATTGTGCTTGTTATTGCACTAAAAATATAGATTTGGAAAAATTTGATATTTTGACAAAATTGAACCATTTGATCGCCAAACATGGCATATTTCTCAATTAAGTCAGGTCCTTAATATTTTTAAGCAATATTTAAAATTTTTATTTTATAGGTTTCACACATATTTTGCTAAATGTATTTTCAAGTATTTTTTTTCTGTTCTAATTTTATAGTCATTATTTGAATTTTAATTTGCAAGTTTTTATTTGTACTACTTAAAAAAAAAGATTCACTTTTTAGAATACTGAACTTGTATCTGAAGACATGGTAAATTCATATACTAGTTAAATAGAATTTAGTTTGTTTTCCTACATAAATAATATGCATGCTGTTTACAAATATATATATTTACTCCAATATATGCAACTTTTTATTTCATTTTTTTGCCTTGTATACTGGCTAGAACTTTCAAGATCATGTTGAATAAAAATGAACATCCTTGCTTGTTTTCAATCTTAGAAGAATATTCAGTGTTTCACCACTAAGTTTAACATTTGCTATAATATTTGTGTAAATCCTTTTTATCAGGTTGAGGGCTCTTTTATTATATAGTTGATAGTTTTTGTAACAAATTAATTTTGACTTCTTCAAATGCTTTACTGTATATCTAATCATACAGTTATCCTTTTATTAAGCTTCTTTATGGTTAACTATATTTGTTTATTTTTCATATTGCTAGATCCAATTTTGTAATATTTGGTTAAAGATTTTTGCTTCTGTGTTCATAGAGGATATTAAAATGTGGTTATATGTTCAGTTCATGATCTGTCAGTGATATTAGCCTCAAATAAATTAGAAATTGTTTTCTTTCTTTATGTAGAGCAGTATCTGTAGAATGAATTTATTTCTTGCCCAAATGTTGGTACGATACCCCAGTAAACCATTTGGAAAGGTCTTTTTCTAAACAATATTTAATTTGTGTGTGAGAGTATTGTGATTCGGTCATCTCTCTTGAAGAAATGTTGATACTAGAAATGTCAAACGTTCCCTTACTAGTCTTTTCATGTCTCTTAAGATATGTAATGCCTCCTCAATAATTCCTAATATTATTTATGGGTTTCTTCCCCATTTCTTTTAATAAACCTATAGTTGCTCATTTCGGAGAACTAACTTTGGATTTTACTTGCATTTCCTATTACTTTCCTGGTTTTAACTATTTGTTACATCTTTATTATTTTATTTCATCTTTATACAAAATACTTTTAATGATTAGGAGAAAATGTTTAAAAACTGTCATTAAATGCAGATGATTTTATTAAGATGACATGGTTGTCTAAACCAAAGATAAAAAAGATCACACTGTTAAATTGTTAAAACTAATTAGAAAATTTAGCAAGATTATTTGACAGAAAATTGATATACAAACTGCAGATCAACCAAAAAAGAAAATGCAGGTACAAAAGACAAGAGTCCAACAAAAGTATGTATAATAATTTCATGCAATTTAGAAACATATTAAATATTTAGTATTGATGGAGAGTCATAACATTTTTTATGACTGACTACCTTAAATATTTTACAGATGTTATTACTCTACTAAGTTATTCATTGATATAATGCAATTTCAATCAAATTTCCAATCAAAAATTTCCTGGAGTTTTCTAAGATTTTAGAAATATGATAATAAAATAAAAGATAAGAAGCTAAGACTAGCCGATAAAATGGTAAGGAGGAATGTATTTTAAGGTGAAATTCCAAAATATATATTGACACTTATTTTTTCTACTATTCTTGCCAATTTTTAAGACTTGCATTGTGTCCATATAGTAGAGTATATAACATTTAGTAAAAGTTTTTCCTTCTTATCTTAGTCAGTATGCCTTTGTTATCTAGATAGACAATGTTCTTTATTTTCACTACAGTATTTCGGTATTGGAAATTTCTATATATTAGTCTGGTTTAAATCAGATTGTTTCCTAGGTGAAATTTGCAACTCTGCCTGGGTGGCTCCATGCCTATTTGTGCAGTTTTCTCTTCTGTTCTCTAAAACCTTACTACCATTTTTTAAAATCCTACCTGCAGCTGATTGATTGTCTTGTGTGCAGTCCTTAGTCCTACTGAAAAGTTCTTCTGAAATCATCAGGGCTTTTGTTGTGACACTGTTGTCTTTTCTACACTTGCCCAAATTCACCAGTTGGTGTCAGATTCATTTTGCATTCAGAAATAAGTCTGTCTGGCAGTAATTTTTTTTTTGGCTATTTCTATGATCTGGTGCTTAATACACCACCATAATTTATTTCTTCTCTCTTTTCAACTCCACTTAGCTGCTAAACAACCCACTTTCTGTCTCCAAAGAGAGAGATCTTGCATTCAATATAATACAATTATTGTACATTAAGTTATTAAAATGCATTTTCCAATTTACTATTTTTAGTGACTATTATCTCTAACATAGACACACACCCTTGTCAACTCTATGACTTTTGTTTTTTATTGTAGCTGGCCTGCTTATATTTGTGATTTTATTTATTCTAGAAAATTCCATACTCAAGTGGGTTCAAGATGGTTGACAAGATGTATGTAGTGCTCACCTTATTCAAAAAGAAAATCTCCAACAGTGAGTAGTTAATTACACTTCAAATCGAGCAGCAAAAAGAAATTCATCAAAAAAGTGACAGTGAAAACCTGAGGCACAGAAGGAGAGGTAAGTCAGATAATAATTGACTAGTAGCTCCAAGAGGCTCCCCAGTGTGGAGAAAGGTTAAGAGAAATCCCCAGTGGCAAACATTTCCTACATTGTCTACTACAATCCTAGTCATGGTAGAGCTTCTTGAACCTTCCTGACACTGAGACTAGCATAGGGAGCTGAGTGAAGTTCACCCAGTGATATTACTCCAGAGAGGGAGCTTACTCTGGGTCCCAAACACCCCACCAAGACCCAAGCAGCTGCACCTAACCAACATTTGGGATCCTAGTCCCCACTACATTGCATCCTGCCCTGGGTCCAAACCAGCTCCTGCACCTCCACATACCTGTAGAGTGGTAAATGTCAGTGACACTCAACAATGTGGTAGAGTCTCCAGCACTCTTGTGCATACCATATTTTATGCCCCAGGGAGTGAGTGGGACAGTACACTGAGGAAGTTGTCCCATGGGACAAATGTAGCCAAAGTGCATGCTACTCAGCCTGACAGATACCTACCGAGGGCTGCTGCCACGGCAGCAATCCTGGCCATGTTAACAACAGGACGATCAAACAATTTCATATGCCCTCAGGCCAGACTCCCTCTTTCTATGACTGCTGCTGAAACTAGGGGTGGGGATGAGGGGTGCCAAAGTGTGCACTCCCCAGAGCCTAAAAGTTGACTGTCTGCTGCTGCTGCAACTCACAGCAGTCCCTCCACCTCAACATACACACACACACTTCCAGGACTGCCCCAAGGAAAGGCTCTCCTCATCCACCCATGCTGTTGCCACCCATAAATGCCACCTGGGGGCTTGGTGATCTTGGTGATCACCCTACACTACACACCAGAGCCTGCACCTGTGCACATCACTGGGGAACTTAAAGGTAGAGTACAAGGCCTTCCATTGTGTCTTGTCTTACTTCTCACACTGCTTTAAGTACCTTGGGATCACCCTGCTCCATCCACCACTGTTGGTATCTGTGCCCAACCTTTTGAGGTGAGAAGATGGGCCTGTTCAGCCTGTCACAATTACCATCACCCGCAACCACTTGCATTTACCACCTGGGGAACTGTCCTGCCAAGTCCATTGTAGCCATCACTAATGCCAAGATGTGATGCTTGAGAGCCCAAGGTAGTCTCACTACCGCTCCTGCAAATCTCTCATGCCAATGCCATGTCCATTGCCCAGAAGTTCCAAAAGCTGCCACTGCCAGCACTTACTCAAGCTACCTAAAAGTCCATGAATTTACCCACGTTGATTCCCTAACACCAGAACTATGTATGCACCCATGGGAACAAGGACTAGAATGTTCAGCCTACTGCTGCTGCCACTGTAGCACAAGGACTGACCCCATCTGGCATAACTATCTTCAGCAGAGCCTCACCATACCCTCTTCTAACAATCATATTTGAAGCCACTGAGAAAATTAGACACTACTGATTCTGTTTGTTTACAGCCAAAGGAATTATTCAAAGATTACACTACTGCATGTACCCAGAATCAAGGCTAAGGTGCCCTAACCAACCAACACTAAAGATACATCTTAAGGAAAAGTAGTTTGCTATGAAAGCCAATTCAGAAAATTGGAATATGTAGCTGTTATACCACATACATGTATATCAACAAAGGGATACAAGACAAATGAATCATCAAGAAAATATGACACCTCCCAAGAAACACAATAATTCTCCAGCAAGATTCTCATGGGAAAAAAAAGCATAAAATGCCTGTGAAAGAATACAAAATAATGATACTAAACTCAGTGATATATAATAGAACATGCATAAATGATAGAAATCATGGAAATAATTCAGGATATGATTCACAAATTTACTGTATATATAGTTTCAGAGTGTTTGTGTGTGTGTGTGTGTGTGTGTGTGTGTGTGTGTGTGTGTGTATATATACACACACATAAATGGGCATGTCTACTACCAGGGGCTCAAGAATTCACAAACTTGCCGTAACTTACTCAAGTTGCCTAGGGGTCCAGGAATTTGCCCACATTGACTCCCTGACACCAGAACTATGTATGCCACCAAGGTGAATCCGGACCAGAATGTTCAGTGTCAGTGTGTGTATATATATACTAGATCAAATAGAAGAAAGTATCAGAATGTGAAGACATCTTTTAAAATAAACCAGATTTTTAAAAAGCATAAACAAACAATAAATATGAATGAAGAAAGCCTATGTGACAAATGGGTCACAATAAGCCAATAAAGTATTACATGTTTGAGAAGGTGAAGAGTAGGTAAAAGGTATGGAGAACCATAATAACTGAAAAGTTCCAAAGTCCAGCAACAGATTTTCAAGTAGATATACCCCAGAAAAGTCTTCTCCAAAGCAAATTATAGTCAACATGTTAAAAGTCAAGAACAGAGTTAATTTTTTTTTTCACAAGTAAGAGAAATCATCTTGTTACATGTAAGTCAACTTTAACAGAATTACAGAGGATTTATTAGTAGAAAACTTAGGAGAGAATTAGGCAATAATTCAAAGCACTGAAAGGAAAAAGAAATACCATCAGCTAAGAATACTATGCCCAGCAGTGTTATCCTTTGTGACTGAAGGAGAAATAAATTCCTAGAATGTTAAAGAATTAATCACCACTATACTGGACCTACAAGAAATTCTTAGGGAATACTACACCTGAAGGCAATTGAATGATATCTATGATTATGAAAATACACAAAAGTATAAAACATACTGGTAGAGCCAACACACAAATGAGGAAGGTAAAGTCTTCAAATGTTATCACTGCAAAAAAGCCACCAATCATCAATGATTAACAATATACAAGAAAGAAAAAAATATAAAAAGTACCATACACAAGAAAGAAAAAAATATAAAAGTACCATACACAAGAAAGAAAAAAATATAAAAAGCACTCAAGTAAACAGTTAAAATATGACAGTAACAAAATCTCACAATATTAATTTTGAATATAAATTGATTAAGCTATCCTCTTAAAAGAGTTGGGCTGAATGGGTAAAGAAACACAATCTTCTTATCTGATGCCTACAAGAAACACATTGTACATCTAAAGATGCATATAGACTCAAAGGAAAAAAAGATATCCCATGCAAAAAAATAAAAATCATACTGGGTAGCTATACTTGTATTAAACAAAACAGATTTTTAAGTCAAAAGTTAATAAAAGAAGATAATGTTTCTATAAAATAATAAAGGAATCACTTCACGAAAGAAAACAATTTAAAACATATAGGTACTGAACACTAAAGCCCTAAGATGTATGAAACAAATGTTACTAAATCTAAAGAAAGAGAAGGTAATACCATAATAATGGGAGATTTAAACACCCCATTCATAATACCAGACAGATTATCAAGACAGAAAATCAACAAAGAAATGACACAAACAAATGGAAAGACATCTAAAAGTCAAGTATTAGAAGAACTACTATTGTTAAAATGGACTTACTGCCCAAAGAAATCTATGTATTCAAAACAATCCCTATCAAACACTGGACATAAATTGGAATTTAGACAAAATTGACCTTTCAGACACATTCATAACATTATCTCCTATAATCACAGAATATACAGATGAAAATTAAAATAAATAAAAATGGAAATACAATATAGCAACACTAATAGCATACAGCAGAAGCAATGCTAAGAGGGAAGATTATGGCAGTAAATGACCCTATCAAAAAGTATAAATATATCAAATAAGCAAACTAATGATGCACCTCAAGGAGCTAGAAAAGCAGGAGTAAACAAAAGTAATAGATATATGTAAGAAATAATAAAGATCACAGGCCTATAAGCTTAACACTTTAGGAGGCTGAGGCAGGAAGATCACTTGAGCTCAGGAGTGTGCGACTAGCCTAGATACCACAGTGAGACTTCATCTCTACGAAAAATAACATTTTTTTAAAAAGCTGGGCTTGGTGGTGTACACCTGTGGTCTCAGCTACTTGTGAGGCTGAAGTGGGAGGATTACTTGAGTTTTGGAGGTCAAGGCTGTAGTGAGCTAAGATTATTCCACTGCACTTTAGCCTGGGTGACAGAGTGAGACTCTGTTTCAGAAAATAACGATAATAAAAATAATAATAAAGACCGGCTCTGTATTAGTCTGGGTTCTCTAGGTAGACAAGAGTAATAGAATAAATGTATATGTAAAAGGGAGTTTATTACAGAGTACTGACTCACAAAAATCAAAAGGTGAAGTCGCACAATAGGCCATCTGCAAGCTGAGGAGCAAGGAAGCCAGTCTGAGTTCTAAAACCTCAAAAGTGGGGAAGCCAATAGAGCAGTCTTCAGTTTGTGGCCAAAGGTACAAGAGCCCCTGGCGACACTCATGTAAGTCCAAGAGACCAAAAGCTGAAGAACTTGGAGTCCAATGTTTGAGGGCAAGAAACATCCATCAAGGGACAAAGATAAAGGCTGAAAGACTCAGAAAGTCTGTTCTTTCCAACTTATTTTGCCTGCTGCTTTTTGGCCTTGCTGTCAGATGAGTAGATGGTGCCCACTCAGATTGAGGGTGGGTCTTCCTCTTCTAGTTTACTGACTCAAATGTTAAATCTCATTTGACAACACCCTCATAGATACACTGAGGAACAATACTTTTCATCCTTCAATCTGATCAAGTTGACAATATTAATTACGACAAGTTCACTTTTGTTAATTTGAACCCATACACATCTCCTGAAACCATATATAACCTTAAATAAAGACAATAGTAAGGTCATAATTATGCCTAACACAATGCAGCTATTCTCCATAAACTGGGAGAACATTAATCCTTAACCTAAGTCCTATTACATAAAATTAAAAGGAAATGCAATGAAGACATTTTATTGTACAAATGTATACATGAACAAACATATTTGTAGGAGTTTAGTCAGGATGGTGGGAAAAGTTTTAGAGAAAAAATTAGAAAGATAGTCATAGAAAATAGTCACAAACCTTGCTGGAAGGCCAGGGGTGTTGCATAGCTTCGATAAAAGGTTTGGCTTAAGGCAACTGTATTCTCTTAAAAGCGTAAGGTATACATACATAGCAATGTAGAGGAGTTTATCTAAATAGCGTGTTTCTCATGTGGTCTTAAGACCAACCTTTGATTATCTACAGGTGCATGATTGCTATCTACTCAGGAGGTCAGCAAAGTCAATTACCCTCTAGTGGTGATTATTCAAGACCTTTGTCATTTAATCTGTAATTAATAAATAAATATGAACTTTGCTTGCTGGTCAGAGCTGCAGCTGCTAATTCTTTAGTGGACCCTTTTCAGTATCAGTGAGTGGCCTGGACCCTTAGCCAAGCTGACAGGCAAAATATCTGTGTCAGTGTACATTATTCATCTGTCGCACAAGCCTGGATCTGTGGGTCAGACCCCGCTAGTTGGTTCCCCATGTAACAAAAATGGCAGTTGGTCCAGGTGTGAGAAATAGCTGCAATAAATTGGGATGTAACCCTCAACAACAAAAGTGGTGAAGACTGCACAGTTAAGTCGGTAAGTCAGTGAGTCATTGATGTCCACTTGGAATTTCCAACTTACAGAGAATTGTTCAGGCTAGGGTTTCAGCATGGTACAACAGTTATCAGCACAACAGAAACAGTATATAAAAGTATTCCAACAGCTGCTTACAGCCAGTGGAGACTCTGTTTTGCACACTCCATTAAGGGACCTAATGAAAATTGCTGTTATCACTTAAACCATGGTTCCCGGAAGAAGATACACTAGATGTAGAGCTCTGGAAAAAAGTGGGAAGAAATCTTAACATCAGGCACAAGGGCAACGGGTCCCAGTAACATCTCTAATGCTATGGGCTTTAGTGAGGGCAGCTCTGGTCCCATTATACACAGAGGAACCTGAAAAAGAGGAGGAGGAAGGACTGTCACCTACTTCACCCACCAGTCCCTCAGCCCCACTATTACCTGGCCAAAATAACAAAGAGGAAATGGAGGTTTTTCCTGAGCCCCCTCCTCCAATAAATAGGAAAAAAAGAGGATACATTACAGCTGTTGGACCCTGTCTTAAGCAAGCAGCATTAGAAGGGGAGCTTTTAGCCTGACTGGTAATGCAAGATCAACAAGGCAATCAGATTTATGTTTATAAAGAAATAAGAAAAGGCATTAGAGGCCAAAGCCACACAGCCAAGCAGGTGGCAGGTGGAGGGAAAGGCTCAGTAGTGGGAAAGCTCACAGCACCCGGGCTGTCAGTATCTGCTCCATGGTGGGAGGAGGGAGCAGTACAGATAAAAAGCAGTGCCTAAGCAAGAGCAGTGTGGCTGCTACCCCAGGACCCATGCTGCTGCCCTCTGGCTCTGCAGGCAGCCCATGGTAAAATTTCATGTGTTCCTTGTATATAAGCAACATCCCAAAATATTATTATCTGCTAAAATTTAGGTTAAATTTAAATTCTAATAAAGGTCACTGTTATTCCTTCCCTATCTCTAATGTAGCTCCCTTAAAATCCTCTTTAGGCAGAACAATAGCCTCTGAAGGGAGAGAAATTACAAAGATCCCATGAATTAGTTGAGAAACAATTAAAAGTCACCCACATAGAACCATCTAACAACCCTTGGAATTCACCCATTTTTGTTATTCCCCAAAGTGTGGCAAATGAAGACTTTTGCATGACTTAAGGGCTATTAATGCCAATTTGCAATCTATGGGGCCCCTTCATCAGGGCTTCCCTTCCCCTGTGGCAATTCCTCAATATTGGCTTATAATTTTTATTGACTTAAAAGACTGTTTTTTATACTATTCCTCTTGCAGAACAGGATAGAGAAAAATTTTTGTTTACATTACCAGCTATTAATAATGAAAGGCCAGCTTGCTGATTACATTCAAAAGTCCTTCCTCAGGGAATGCTAAACAGTCCTACCATGTTTCAGTACTTTGCTCCCCAGTAGAAAAAAATTTTCTGATTGCAAGGTTATTCATTATATGGATGATGTATTACTGGCAGCCCCAACAGAGCCAGTACTTTTAAGTTTATATGCCTCAATCCAAAGGAATACACAGTTAAGAGGTTTAATCATATCACCTGAAAAAGTAGAAATGTCCTCTCCTTGGAAATATCTTGGGTACATACTAACTTCTGAGTCAGTGAGACCTCAAAAGTTTAAATACTAGCAACTTACATACCTTAAATGATGACCAAAAATTTCTGGATGATATAAACTGGCTTTGCCAAATCTTGGGCATAGCTACTTATCAGTCACAAAATCTGTTTTCTATCTTAAAAGGCAGTACAGCCCTAGATTCTCCCAAATATTTAACCCCTTCAGCAAAAAGGGAAATCAAGGAAATACAACAAACTATCTCTCAGAGGCAGCTAGATCACATAGGTCCAGGCCATTTGGTTCACTTGTTTATTTTTCCCACCAAACACTCCCCTACAGGGTTAATAAGACAGATGACCCCAGGGCTGCATTTTCTAGAATGGATTTTTTTGCTCACATACAGGGACTAAAACCCTATCTCTCTATATCTAGTTAATCAGTAAAATCTTGTATTTGGGCTGCAAATGATGCAATCAACTGCTAGGTTATAAACCTGATATCATAAGGATTCCTTTAAGTAAAAAGGAATTCAAAGCAGTTTTGCCCCTATTGTTAGATCTGCAAATAGCACATTCCAATTACACAGGTCAAATAGAGAATGCCCTTTCTGTTGATAAACTCCTTCAGTTCTTATCCCATACTTCTGTATCTTACATACAAAAATATTTCACTCCCCCATACCTAATGCTTTCACACCATTTGCTGATGGTTCAGGTAAACATGGAAAAGTGGCAGTGTGGTAGAGACCACATAATTTTTGCATTCAATATGGATTTACTAGCATTCAGAGAGCTGAGACTGAAGCTCCGATACTGGCCTTGGAAACTTTTGCCACTCAGCCCATTAACACTGTAAGTGACTCTACTTATTCTATTTATTGCAGAACTTTGAAAAAGCCCTCATAAAGTCTACTTTCAAGCCCTCCCACCATGTGTACTTTTTCTTCAACTTCAGCAATTGCTGGATCAATGCACACATCCTATTTTTATCATAAATATCTGAGCCCACAGCTCACTACCTGGTCCACTGGCTTATGGCAATAAACAAGCAGATCTACAAGTGATGCCATCACTGCTTGACCAAGCCACCCAATCTCACCAAGTTTTCCGCAAAAATTGGAGAAACTTATCTAAACAATTTTAACTTACCCAGAGACTGGCTGAACAAATTATCCTGCAATTCCCAGATTGCCAGCTCACAGGCATGTCCCCTCCTTCAACAGGTGTTAACTCTAGAGGACCAGAACCTAATCAGTTATGACAAACAGATGTTACATACATCCCTGAATTTGGAAAACTAAGATAATTAAAACAGATAATGGTACAGCTTATGCCAGCTCACAATTTCAACAATTTTGTCACACATGGAACATCCAACATTCCACAGGCATTCCATATAACCCACAAGGACAGGCTATGCATAGTAGAATGTGTTCACTCCACCCTTAAAAATATGCTAAAAAAGGGGAAGTATGGGTAAGGACCCTGCAATACTACTAGCACAAGCCTTGTTTACCCTTAGTTTTTAAAATTTAGATGACAAATTTCAATCAGCTATAGAAAAGCACTTTGCTAAAACCTCCAGACATAAAACTCAGAGTTTTTTGGAAATACGTAAAGAGTAATATATGGTGTGGTCTAAATGATTTGCCAACATGGGAAAGAGAAAATGGTTGATTTCACACTCTCTCCAGTCCTCTTTGGATCCCAGCACATCAAACCTTACCATTGAGTGGCTAGGACCCAACCCCATACCAGAAATGCTGTAGCACCTGGTATTCCCAGGCCCCAACCCTTCTTAGCTTTCGAGATCAGACAGAAACAGAAAGTTTGGAGAGAGAAATAGAGGGGAACATTGAGTGAAAGAGAGACTAGAAGAGACAGAGATCAGTGAAAGACACAAAAAGTAAGACAAAGGAGAGAGAGAAAGCAGGAAGAAGAAAAAGAAATATTAAGAAAGATATATATAAGAATACACCTTTAGTAAGGAAGATTATAAAACAAAGACAGAAAGTTAAGGCATGTTGAAGATCATCTGTGAAAGTCGTGAAAAATATTATAAAAAGGAATTCATGCAAGAAACATTGTATAATTTTTGTTTTGATGGTCTAACCAACTTTAAAATGTTCATTGTAAAAGAAATTCTGTATGTAAACATATTGGCTAAGGTCAAAGAAGTATGATCCAGTTTTTCTGTAAACTAGACATTAAAATTAAGCACTACAGGTTTTTCTTAAAGTACTAGCCTGCTCTTTAACAAAGATCATAAAAGGTCTCTTAGTACAGGCACCACCCCTAGAATTTCCAGTATATCAGCCCAGCCTGGAGACTACATCCTCATCAAAGAATGGGAAGAAGAAAAAACTCAATCCACCCTAGGAAAGATCCTACAGGACCTGCAGCCCCGAACAATTCAGCTTTCACAGATGACACAAGCCTTGGACATTACTTGAGGGAAGCTAAAAAAGACAACACAGAAGGCTGAACAAATCCTGCTATGGACACAGACAACATTCACTCCAGATAATCTGTTCCTTGCTATGCTCTCTGTTGTACACCGAAACTCACTTAGGATATTGATCCTTTTATATTCTCTCACTCTGCCTGCAACCTGTACCTGCTACACTCTATCAAGCCCATCATCTAATTTGCCATTTTTTCCACCTGTTACTTAGGCAGACACTCCCTTCCTAGCCTCTAAGGACATGACTGCTTGGCTAAAAGGGATTAACATATCCCCAATGGGGTCCCTCAGTAACAGCACACATTGAACAGAGGCATCAAGTAACACTACAGGTCACTCCTTGATTGGAAAAGAATAGTGCTAATTATGCTCATGTTTGTCTTATGTTATTTGCTAATTCTAGGATACAAAGCCGGAATAAGAGCATTGACTGCCTCAAGACCTGTTGCTGCAGACATCTGTGCTCTTCAATCAACAAAATCGGATGGAAAAAAAAAAGAAAGAAAAGGGGGAGATGTGTGAGTTCAGTCAGGTGGTGAGAAAACTTTTAGAGGAAAAATTATAAAGATAGTTATAGTAAATAGTCACAAACCTTGGAAGGCCAGGATTTTGCATAGCTTCAGTAACAGGTTTGGCTGAAGGCAGCTGAATTCTCTTAAAAGCTTCGATCCATAGAAATGTAGAGGAGTTTATCTAAATAGCTTGTTTCTCATGTGGTCTTAAGAAAAACCTTTGATTATCCATGAGTGCAGGATTGCTGTCTACTCAGGAGGTCAGCAGAGTCAATTACCCTCTAGTGGTGTTTATTCAAGACCTTTGTCATTTAATTTATACTAAATAAATGTAAAGTTCATTGGCTGTTTAGGGCCATGGCTGCTAACTCCATCCCGAGCCCTACTCAGTATCCATGAGTGGCCTGAACCCTTAGCTGGACTGATAGGCAAAATATCTGTGTCAGTGTACATTATTCATGCATTGTGCAAGCCTGAGTCTGTGGGTTGGACCCCAGCACATTTTCTTAACAAAATAAGAAGAAAATACTTATAAAAATTATAGTACTCAATTCTGCAACTTGTCATGGGGCCATAGCTGGTATTGATGACTATCTTCTACCACCTATTCTGTATCCCTTGCCTTCAGCAAGCACCTCAACAGGCTGTGGTTTTCTAAGTAGTAGAGTGACCCAGACCTTCATTCCTGAAGGGTTTGGGCCATTTGTAATCCTGCCTGGATTGTGCTGTTGTAATTTCCTATTGATCTTAATCACAGGGCATGGTAATACTAAGAGATACCCTAAGGGATCTCCTGTATTTCATGCATACTCTTCCTTACCTCCATTGTGGAATAGTAGACTGATTTCATATTGATAATCTGGGTAAGTCACCCAAACAACACTGTAACTCCCTTCTTACCCTGTTGACTTAGAGGTAGGAGGAACCCAAAGTGGCCACGTGAAAACCTTAACTTCCAGTTTAATAGGATCATTGTTGTGTCTCCTGGTGCCAAGCATTCCTCCCTCTGGAACTAAGACCTCTAGGCCAGCAGAAAGTAATGTTGTCAGAATAGGAAGCAAAAATCTTGCTAGTAATCACTAGGAGTAATGAGAAGTGGTACCACCTCCACTTCTACTTCCTTGATTTCTGGATTCATGAATCCTGGCTATGGGAGAAACAGTACCATATATTGGACACTAGTTCAGAGCATACACAGCTTTTGGAATAACTTTGCCCTAGCCCTGCAAAGTCTTCTCACCTAGTTAGTATTGTAATTGTGGTTTCAAAAGGGCATTTCACTGTTCTATCAATTCAACTGCTTCAAGATGATAAGTAACATCAGAAGACCAGTGAATTCCATGAGCATGAGCCCACTGCCACACTTGGTTAGCTGCAAAGTGAGTGACGTGGTCAGAGGCAATTCTGTGTGAAGTATCATGACAGCGGATGAGGCATTCTGTGAGTCCATGGATGGTAGTCTTCGAAGAATCATTGTGTTCAGCATAGACAAAACCTATATCTAGAGTAAGTATCTATTCCTGTGAGGACAAACCTCTGCCCTTTCCATAATGAAAGAGGTCCAGTGCAATCAACATGCCACCAGGTAGCTGTCTGATCACTGTAAGGAATGGTGCCATATCTAGGGCTCTCTGTTGGTCTCTGCTGCTGGCAAATTGGGCACTCAGCAGTGGTTGTAGCCAGGTCAGACTTGGTAAGTGAAATTTCATTGTTGCCAAGCTCATGTGTAACCTCCATCTCTGCCACCATGGCCACTTTTTTCATGGGCCCATTGGGCAATGGCAGAGTTGGCTGGAGAAAGAGGCTGAATGGTGTCCACAGAATGGGTCATTCTATCCATTTGCTTATTAAAATCCTCCTCCACTGAGGTTACCCTTTGGTGAGCACTCGTATGGGATACAAATATCTTGACAGTTTTTGATACTCAGAGAGGTCCATCCACATAACTGTTCCCCAAATATCTTTGTCACTCATTTTTCAATTATTCTCCCAAGTCCCTGGCCATCCAGACAAACCACTGGCTACAGCCCATGAATCAGTATATAATTGCACATCTGGCCTTTTCTCATTCCATGCAAACTGCACAACCACATGCACTGCTGGAAGTTCTGCACACTGGGAAGATTTCCCTTTACCGCTGTCCTTCAGGGATGTCCTAGAAAGGGGTTGTAGTGCTGCAGCTGTCTACATATTGTACAGAACCCTCTGCGAACCAGGCCCTACTCTTCTCTTCCTCTGTCAACTGATCATAGGGAGCTCCCCATGAGGCCATCCATGCAAGCTGGGGAAGAGAAGGCAGACTGGCAGAAGTCGAGACCATGGGCATTTGAGGCACTTCTTCATGTAACTTATTTGTATATTCAGGACCTTCTGAAGCCTGATCACATATATAGCACTTCCATCTGATGATGGTATGTTGTTGTGCACAGCCTACTTATGGTACCAAAATCTGTATTAGAGTTCTCAAGAGGGACAAAACTAACAGGATAGATGTATCTATGAAAGGGAGTTTATTAAGGAATATAGACCCACACAATCACAAGGTGACGTCCTGCAATAGGCCATCTGCAAGCTCAGGAGCAGGAAAGCCAGTCTGAGTGAGTCCCAAAACCTCAAATGTAGGGAAGCTGAAAGTGCAGTCTTCAGTCTGTGGTGAAAGGCCCCAAAGCCCCCGGTAAACCACTCATGTAAGTCCAAGAGTCCAAAAGCTAAAAGAACTTGGAGTCCTATGTTCAAGGGCAAGAAGCATTGAGCATGTGACAAAGGTGAAGGCCAGAAGACTCAGCAAGTCTGGTCGTATCAACTTCTTTTCCCTGCCTTTTTCTAGCCATGCTGGCAGCCAATTAGATGGTGACAACCTAGATTGAGAGGGGTCTGCCTCTCCCAATCCAGTGGCTCAAATGTTAATCTCTTCAACAATACCCTCAGAGACACACCCAGGAACAATTATTTTAATTATTTAGTTCAATCAAGTTGACACTCAATATTATCCATCACAATAACAAAACTAAACAAAGACTAAACACAGAAAGGATCAACAAAAGAAATAACTGATTTTTCCAAAAGATAAACAAAATTGATAAGCCACTGCCAGACTAGCCAAGAAAAGAAGACCCAAATAAAGAAAGTTAGAAACAAAGAAGATGTTACAAATAATACCAGAGAAATACAAAAGATGATCAGAGAATATTTTGAAAAAGCTCTACACTAACCAACTGAAAAACCTAGAGAAAATGGGTAAATTTCTAGACACATGCAACTTACCAAGGTTGGATCAGTACAAAATAGAAAACCTGAGCAGATCAATAGCAAATAACATGATGGAATCAATAATAAAAGGTCTCTCAAGAAGGAAAATTCCATTATGGGATAGCTTCGTCTATAAGGAAGAAGTAACACAAATTTTCCTCAAACTATTTCCAAAACTTGAAGAGGAGGAAATTCTCCCTAACTCATTCTGTGAGGCTAGCATTACCCTGATACCAAAAGCTGACAAGAATACACACACACACACACACACAACTACAAGACAAAAATTTTTATCAACATAGACACAAACATCCTCAACAAAATACTAGCAATCTGAATACAACAAAACATAAAGATAATATGCCATGATCAAGTGGAATTTATCTTATGACTATAGGAATAGTTCAACTCAACACACACACACAGATCGATTAATGTTATACATCACATCAACAGAATAAAAAAAAAAAACATTTAATTATCTCAATAGATGCAGAAAAAAATTGATAAAATGTAACATTCTTTCATGATTAAAAAGTCTCAATGAAGTAGGCATGGAAGGAAAATACTCCAATATAGGAAATGCCATATATTAAAAACCCACAGCTAACATTATACTGAACAGGGAAAAGCAGAAAGCTTTTCCTCTAAGAACTGGAACAAGACAAAGGTGCTCACTTTCAGCACTCCTATTCAACATATTATTGGAAGTCCTAGTCAAAGCAATCAGAGAATAGGAAGTAATAAAATACATCCAGATTGGAAAAGAGGTAGTCAGATTTTCTTTCTTTTCAGATAACATAATGTTATATTTAGGAACGCCTAAAGACATACATACGTATATACATGCACACATACACAAATAAATGTCCCTCTTAGTTATGATAACTTTAATAAAGTTGAAGAATACAATATTAAAATATGATAATCAGTAGCATTTCTATACACCAAGCAATAAACTAGGTGAAAGAGAAATCAAGAAAGAAATCTCATTTAAAATGGAAGCAAAAATAACAAAATACCTAGGAATAAATTTACCCAAGAAGGTGAAAGACCTCTATGTGAAATATTACAAAACAATGATGAAAGAAACAGAGGAAGACACAAACAAGTGGAAAGGTATCTTACACTCATGGATCAGCAGAATTAATATTGTTAAAATCATCTTACTTCCCAAAGCAATCTACAGATTCAATGCAATTCCTATAAAAATAAAATTATTTTTCTATTTTATAAAAATCAAAGAAACAGTCCTAAAATTGATAGGGAAACAAAAAAGATCCACCTGGATATCTCAAACAAGCTGTGCTTGAAGAACAAAGCTGGATGCATCAGTACTTGAGAATGTATTACAAGGCTGTAACAAGCAAAACAGCATGGTATTGGTATGAAAAAAGACACTTTGATGAATGGAATAGAATGGAGCACCCAGAAATAAATTTACATGTTTTCAGCCAACTGATTTTGGACAAAAGTTCCAAGAACATATATTAAAGAAAGAATACCCTCTTTAAAAAATCATGCTTGGAAAACGAGATACCCCATATGTGGAAGAATAAAAACACATTGCTGTCTCTCACCCTACACAAAAATGAACTCAAAATGGATTGAAGACCCAAAATATAAAACTACTAGATGTAAACTAGGAAAACAATACAGGACATTGATCTAGGCAATGCTTTTTGGCTAAGACCTAAAAAGCACAGGCAATAACAAAAAATTAGAAAACTGAGACTTTACTAACTAAAAATCTTCTGCATAGCAAAGGAAGCAATCAATAAAGTGACAATGTGTTTAATGGGAGAAATATTTGCAAACTATTCATCTGACACGGGACTAACATCCACAATGTAAAAGGAATACAAACAACAGCAGAAAAACAAATAATTGTGTTAAAAATTGAGCTAAGTTTTGAATAGAAATTTCTCAAAACACATACACATGGCCAAAAAGTATATGAAAAAATGTTCAAGTTTACTCATTATCAGGGAAATCCAAATCAAAACCACAATGAGATATTATTCCAATTCCAGTTAGAATGGCTACTAATATCAAAAAGATACAGAATAATAAATGATGGTAAGGATGCTGAGAAAATGGAAATTTTATACACTGTTGGTGGGAGTGTAAATCAGTATAACTTTATGTAAAATGGTGTAAATTTTTTCTTAAAAACTAAAAACTTGCCATATGATCCAGCAATCCTACTAACTGGGCATTTAAATAAAATGAAACCAATATTTCAAAAAGATAACTGCATCCTGATGTTTATTATAACTTGATTCACAATAGCAAAGATACAGAATCCACCTCAATGTTCATTAATGGCTGCATGAATCAAGAAAATGTGGTCTATATACATAGTGGAATACTATTTGACTATAATAAATAATAAAATCTTGTCATTTGCAGCAACATGCCTGGCACTCATCCATAAAAACATTTTTTCTTTCTAGGCCTCCACTCCTGTGATGGGAGGGGCTCCCAGGAAGGTCTCTGGCATTCCCTTGAGACATTTACCCAGCTGTCTTGGTGATTAACATTCACCTCTGTGTAACTTACGCAAATTTTGGCAGCTGGTTTGAATTTCTCATCAGAAAATTAGTTTTCATTTTCTATGACGTTGTCAGACTGCAAATATTCCATGCTTTTATGCCCTGATTCCTTTTAAATGCTTTGCTGCTTAGAAATTTCTTCTGTCAGATACCCTAAATCATCTCCCTCAAGTTCAAAGTTTCACAGCTATCTAGGGCAGGGGCAAAAAGCAGCCAGGCTCTTTGCATAGAAAACTGATCTTTTCTTCAGTTTTCAAAAAGTTTCTCATCTTCATTTGAGATCACCTCACACTGGATTTCATTGTCTATATCACTATCAGCATTTTGGTCAAAGCCATTCCACAAGTCTCCTAGGAAGTTCCAAACCTGCCAACATTTTTCTGTTTTCTTCTAAGCCCTCCAAACTGTTCTAACATCTACCTGTTACCCAGTTCTAAAGTCACTTCTATACTTTGGGGTATCTTTTCAGCAGCACCCTGCTCTACAGGAATCAATTTATTGAATTAGTCTATTCTTCCACTGATATAAGAACATACCAAGACTGGATAATTTACAAAGAAAAGAGGCTTAATTGACTTACAGTGCAGCATGACTTGGGAGGCCTCAGGAAACTTATACAATTATGGTAGAAGGGGAAGCAGATATGTCCTTCTTCACATGGTGAAGGAGAGAGAATGAGAACCGAGATAAGGGGGAAGGCCTTATAAAACCATCAGATCTCATGTGAACTTACTATCATGAGAAGAGCATGAGGCAGACTACCCCCATGATTCAATTAGCTCACACTAAGTCCCTCTCATGGCACATGGGGATTTTGAGAACTACAATTTGAGATGATATTTGGGTGAAGATACAGCCAAACTCTATCACTTAGCTTCTCCACCTTTTCTTTTTACATAAATTGTAAAAGAATCTTTTTTCTCAAAAGTTTTTTACTATTTGTTATATATTGCTCTAGATTGAAATCCATTCTGATCACATTCAATTTTACTTATCTTCAATCCATTTAAAGATTAAGTCAATTAATGTTTAGATTAGATTTAGGTTTATAGAAAACTCCCATATACTCCCTCCTCTCCACTCTCAATTTTCTCTTATTACTAACATCTTGATTTAATGTGTGGTAGTTGTTAAATTAATCAATGTATATAAATACATTTAGTATTAACTGACTGTCATGGTTTGAGTTTACTCTATGTGTTGTACATTCTGTGGATTTTGACAAATATATAATGAAATGTATCTACCATTAAAATATGACACAGATAGTTTCACTGCCATAACAATTTTCTGTGCTCTGCCAATTAATCCCTGCATCATGTCTAAACTTTGACAATCACTGACCTTTTTATTGTCTCTCTGGTTTTGCTTTTTCAGAATGTGATACAGTTGGAATCATACAGTATGTCACCTTTTCAGATTGCTATTTTTTCTCTTAGCAATATTTATCTATTACTAAGTTTCTCCATGTCATTTTGAGATTCATTCTTCATTTCTTTTTATCATTGAATAATGTTTCATTACTTTCTGTATATACCACAGTTTATCCGTTCACCTATTGAAGGACATCTGAGTTGCTAAAATTTTTGCAATTATGAATAAAGATGTTATAAACATTTAAGTTCAGGTTTTTATAAGGATATATACTCCTTGGTATCTTGGTAAATATTAAGGAGTATGATTAGTAGATTATATGGTATAATTATATTTAGCTCTGTAAGAAGTTGCCAAGCTTCTTAAAGTAGAAGTCTTCCAAAGTGGCTATTTGATGGCTGTTGTGAGACCTTGGTTTTTGTCTTCTCAATTTATTATAATTTTTTAAAAAAAGACACAAAGCAAAAGAGATATAGCATAGAGTAAGTTTTGCAAAAGAAAATAATATTTTGATATATAAGAGCAGAACAGACAGTATACCTGAGAGAGAATTTGGGGTAGGCTGCTCATAAGGATGAGACAGCCAAGACTGGCACCAGGGAGACTCCACTGTGGAAGTCTTACATGATTATTCCTAAGGGGATGCGGAGAAATGTTACTAGTTAGCATGTTTCAGGTGGTAATTTTGGTGTGCACGTGCAGTAGCTGTACATGCTTTTTCATGCATCGAAGGTCTCAATTAGTATCTTAAATCTCCACCCAGTATGTTTTTTTTAACTATTATAATTATATGGGCAAGGGGTCAGTCTGAGTCTGAGAACAGGTGAAATCAAAATGTGCATCTTCTCCACAGGGGAAATTATCTACTGAAGATTTTTTGCTTGAATAAGTTTAACTACAGTGTGAATGCTGAGGCTTATTGTGTTGATTGTACAGGCACCAAGGTTGTTGTGACCCAAGGACAAATAGTGACCAAGCCAAGGTCACTTCTTGACTACTAACCTGACTCAATTATAACATTTTGTTTCTCCACTAGTGATGGATGAGAGTATCTGTAACTAATAACACATCTTTACCAAACTTTAGTGTTGTCACTGTTGGATTTTATCAGTTCTTATAGGTGTGTAGTAGTAACATCTTGCTGTTGCTATACTTTGCAATTTTTAAATGACGTATGATGTTGAGCATCTTTCCGTATACTTACATGCCATCTTTGCATTTTCTTTCAGATTTTTAGCTCATTAAAAAAAATTGGGTTGTTCGTTTTCCTATTGTTGTTAACAATTATTTATTTTTATCAGATAGGTGTTTACCAAGTACTTTCTCCTAATTTGTCACTTTCTTTTGTTCTCTTAACAGTGTCTTTTTTTTTCAAAGCCAAACGTTTTAAATTTCATAAAGAAGTTCTATGAGTCAGTTTTTTTTTCTCCTTTTTTGATACTGCTTTGGGTATCTGAAAATTCATTGACAAACCCAAGTTCAAAAAATGTGTTCCTAGATTATGTTCTAGGACTTTTATTTTGGCCATTTACATTTAGATCTGTGATTCTGTTTGTTTGAGATAAACTTTGTGAAAGATTAAAGATCTGTTCCTAGATTTTTCACATTTGTATGTCCAGCTGTTCCAGCACCATTTATGCTATGGATCTATCTACCTATCCACCTATCTATCAATCATACATAGCTACTATATTAATGTTTCCAAATTGTTTTTTGTCCCAAAAGATATAAAAGTATCCCTTCAAGCATATTTCCTACATTACATTCTCTCCCCATTAGTATTAATATATATTACCAAATCAAAAATCCTACTAAAGTAACTCAAATTACAAAATAATTTAATTTGTGAGTGAAAGTGAATTTGTTTTACCAAAAAATTCATATGTCTTCTTTATTTCAAATAATGCTTTTTAGCTTATAGTATCTTCTTTGGGGGCTTACCTTCAGTTAAAAATTCAATGACATCTAACATATGAAGTTAAAATAAGTGCTTTATTGCACTGAATCTTCTTTTCCAAATGAGGTATAAGACATGCATATTTATAGAATTATGGGGAAAATATTACTTAAAATACAATTGTTTATTTGATTCTGCCAGGAAACAAAATCTTCTCCTTTTTTTTTTTTTTCTAAATTTTATTATTCCAACTAGTGGACTGAAATAATTGCTTTTATCTCCTGGGTCCAATAAAGCAATTTAGCTTTTTAATGGGTCTTGTTAGATTTGAAGACCAGTCCCTTTTTGGGACTTTTTTTCAGCATTAGTGGTACATTACCTGCTGAGTCATCGGCATGGAAATCAGAGGTTAATTTCCTTCCTACTAAATGAAGCAGATAATCAGCCATCAGAGAATGGCTCCTATGCTGTAAATAAGTCTTGACAAGCTGAGGGATAACCCAATGCATCACTCAGTCCTGTTCATGCCATCTGTCCACAAATTAAGATGAAGTAAAGATATTAATTTGTTACATTTCAAAAGCTGTACTGACAAACCCATATGGACATTTTAAATGGCAATGGATAACTAAAATGCTTTACTATTATTTCATTGAGTCATGGGTTATAGTTTTTCAAGCTTCCTTTCCAGCAACCAACATGTAGAAAGTATTTTTTTTTCCAGATGTACAGCTAATGACTACCAAAGCAGATGCTTCCCAAAGCTTTATAGAAATAATTTTTTAAAGTTAGAAGTTACATCAATTTGACGGCATAAAATTTATTTCTTTTACTGAAAATGAATTATACAGACAGATGACTGGGATTGCTATGTGCTTGCCAAAAAGATTACATTTCTGAAATACTGCTATCTCCTTAAAAGAAATGTGTCACAAGCTAGAACTAGGAAATTGCAAAGGTTGCCTCTTCCTTTGTAGAAATAACGTGTCACACAATAGACAGGTAAACATCCAATTAATCTTGCCAAAAAAAATCAGCAGGTAGGTTATAGGAAAGCAGGTAACAACAGTCATAGCCATATAAAGGCTAGCTTCTGTTTGTCTTGGATAAAAAATAAATGTATCTGCACACATATGTACATTTGAGACAAACTGTGTGACACATTGGCAAAATATATTTTTAATGCAAGTCCTTCATAAGGATGCCATTAATATGAAATATGTCATTACATAAAATACCTCAATAACATATTTGTACAATTAATGTGATAACAAGAAATATATTTTATTCCTTTTTTGAATATCTATTTCCTATTTTTTAAAAACTTTACTGGAAACATGTCATCACGATACACAATATTCTTTTTACCCTTATTACAAATAAAAAGGAGTGCATGTAAGACTCTCCTATGTATAGAACATCTTGAAAAATATATTTATGTACAATAAAAGCAAATAATAATTTACATGGAAATATATATTTGGAGAGAAGTTCTGATAACTGATCTGGAATATCAAATAATTCCTTCTCTAGCTATCATTTTGGATGGATTTTATAAACTGTAAGCTATACTATTTTCCTGTAGTTTCTTAAAATATATATATATATTTTTTTTTTTTTTGCTTTCATCATACTGACTTACTGATCAAGGGAGAACTTGCAATATGATCTGCAATTTACAGATGAGACAAGTGAGGCTCAGAAAAGTTTTTCTGACTTGTACAGGATAACATCTTTTGCCTTTGAATCTGATGTCTCTTTCCATACTTACTGTTATAAATTTAAAAAATGGAAGTTCTGGCATATATAAATCTTATTAAATCACATAGTAGGGGTCAGTTTTTGCCTTTGTCATGTTAAGACATCACTGAGACACAATATGTTTAACGTGAAAACTGTTCTTGTCTTAAAATTGTGCCTTGAAGCAAACAAAACTGGAACTTTCAGAAGTTTTAAAAAATGTGTTACGGTCAAAAATATTTATTTTTAATCATCTAATAATCACCATTATCCCTTATTATTGGGTAGTGGAAGTACTATATCTGCTTTATGTCAACATCAGCAACATCTGTGTTACAAACGGTGGTACAGATATTTAACTCTGTACCATTAATATAAGAATAATAGGCAAATCAAGAAAGATATTCTCCTTTACTATCTTCATATTCCTTCATCCTTTTTTTCAAGTAGCGGAGTATAGAGATATAGGAATTGTCAGTACCAGGATTTGTTGATTTGGGGTCAGAGTCTAATGTGTAAGTTAACCCCCAATTAGCCAGAGTCAAAAATGAGAAACAGAATGAACAAGAGGATAGGGAAAATCTAAGTGGACATTTAGAACTCAATTGAGGACACAGTCAGCAGGTAGAGAGAGCTCAGATTTAGGATACAAATAAAATTAAATCCAGAAAGCCTGTTACTTAGTAATCCACATGGGTTAATTGTACAGGATTGGAATATATCATTTTGCACTAACAACAATCTAAGAAAATGTATTAAATCAAGTTTCAGCAATTCCATTCCCCAGAAATTGAGAGAGCCAAAGATCATGCAAGTTGTAACGAAGAAAGCCATTATCTGGAATCAACAATTTTATGACTAGCTGGATCCTCTCTATAGAAATACTCCAGAAACACTGGTGGGATACATATGACATTGTTTCATACCTTCTGTTTGGTCACTGCAACAGAAATGACTACTAAAATTTACATTTTGTGCTTTGTTTACCAAGATTTTGAAGACTTGCATGTGTTGTATAGCATGTCTATCACATTATAGTATTTAATCAAGGTAAATGTTAATGACACTAATATTTTCTCATTGATATTCACAGGACTTTTCGCTGGAGGATTAAGTAACTTAAGGCAATTGATAACGTTTTTTTTTTTTCTTCATGTGTTCTTGTTTTTAACTATCTGCAGAGTTTTAGGGGTAGCCAAGAAGATTTATTCCTGTAATTTTCTTCAAAGTGTTCATACATCTTTCTTAAGCTATAACAAGAACCTCCACTAAAGTTGGTTTTATGAACAAAGCCATTTTCTTGTCATGTCACATTTTATTGTTAATATAGAAAAGCTTTAATAAAGATACATTATTTTTTTCTAGACTTGAAAATTTACTAGTTTATTATATTTTTGTGGGGCTGTGTTTTGTCTGATTGCTTTTTGATATCATGTCATCAAGGGGCTATTCAGATGGAGAAGGTGACCTCTAGTTTGGAAGTGACAGGCAGCAAATAATGTCACCAAATTTTAATCAGTCTTTTAGTCTTTATCAAATATTTAAAGTTCACATTTATTGCAATTTTAAACTTTTAAAAATAGAAAATATATTTTGAAACTATCATTCCAAAGATGATTATTAGATTAATATCATTTTTATTTAATAAGAAAATTAGAGGTTTATAAAATATACTCATCAATATAATAGAATAACATGATGTGACTACATATGATTTAACTATGTATTTTTGAAGATTTAAAATTTTCCATACTGCACATATATATTAAATTTGTAAATATAAAACCTTTTATGTAAAATAAAGTAACACTTTATTTATAAAACCAGGATCTTACTATCAAAACTAGTTTTTAATTGTTATTTTGAAAAAGTTTGGTTGGTCAACTTAACATTTCATTGCATGTTTAAAGTTGTAGTATGCTCTGTAAAGATAGGGCATACTCCTAGATAACATTATTATATTTTGACAGATATTGCATTGTTCTAGTTAACATGAAGTTATTTTGTATGTTGTTATTTTCCCCCTCACTAGATTAAAAAACTTCTGGAGTCTAAGGACTCCATAATATGATACTTCTAATTTATTTTCCCCATGTTCCTAACATAGCTGATCTGTTGTCTGACATCGACCAAATGAATGGTCTAGGTAAATAACTCAATCCCTCTAATTATGTTTCTTCTGTTCAACTAAAAAATCAGGATAATAAATGTATAGACCTCATGTACTGATACAGTTGGAAAAAAAACCAGGATGAAGCATCATGCAGAAAAGCACAGTACATGGCACATATTAAGTATTTTAATACTTTTAGCCAATAAATTGGTTACTTGTCAATATATAATATTATGGTCACCTATCTTTTAAAGCATGATTTAGCAAACTATGATTCTCAGACTAAAACTGTCTGTCCCATGTTTTAATAGAGTTTTATTAGAATAAAGTCACATTTATTTACTATTCTCAGTGGCTCCTTTTGTAGTACAACAGCAAAGGTGAGTAGCTGTGACAAAGACCATATGTCCAGCAAAGACAAACATATTCACTATCTGGTCTTTGAAGAACGTTTACTGAACCGTGTCAGAGTCCAAAGTCAAACATCTCAGCTTGGCTTACATGACCCATCATAATACAGTTTCAATTTTGTGCTCTGTCATTCCTCATAAATATCATATGCTGTTATCATATAGAAAATTGGCTTGCTTATCCTCATGACATTCAGGTCATAAGTAATTTTCATATTCCCATTGCATAAGTTTCTCTCTCACCTTCTCATCTTTCAGAGTCTTAGGGTATAGTCTTAATTGTCTGTGATATCTTTATTCACATGCAGTCTCATTTTGAAGTTTTCCTTCACTCAAATTGATTGTGAAAAATGTTTATGTCTTCTATGCATCCTTGGCTCACTGTAAGTTTATTCATTCAACATGTCTACTGAGGGTGTATAGTGTTCAGACTGCTGTGCTCAATAGTGAAACTAGAAAGATGAATAACATGCAGTCTATGTCCTTACAATATGTGATAAATATTAAATGAATTAGCACCAAAATCTCTAGAACACAGTCTGACAAAATCCCTAAAACACAGTCTGATACTCAATTGTACGACAAGCATGACTGAGCACTTCTTATGTGTCAGACCCCATTCCAAATGGTAGGTGATATGGTTTAGCTCTGTGTCTCCTCCCTAATCTCATCTCAAATTGTAATTGGAATTGTAATTCTAATGTGTTGAGGGAGGGACCTGGTGGGAGGTGACTGAATCATGGGGGCATTTTCTCCCATGCTGTTCTCATGATAGTGAGTGAGTTCTCAGGATATCTGGTTGTTTGAAAAATACCTGGCACTTCCTCTGCATTCTGCCTCTTGCCTGCTGCCAGGTAACATGTGCCTTGATTCCCCTTAGCTTTCTGCTACAATTGTTAAGTTTCCTGAGGCCTCACCAGCCATGTGGAGCTTTGAGTTGATTAAACCTCTTTGCTTCATTATTTATGCAGTCTCAGGCAGTATCTTCATAGCAGTGTAAGAACAGACTAATACAGTAAGTTAATATATCACCATGTAGAAAATGTCAACATCAAATCTATTTCAAAGATAAGTAAATTGACACACAAAATTATTAAGCAAATTTCTCACTATACTGCTAGTGAATGACAGAACTACGCTTTGAATTAAAGCACTCTGTTTCTGGTGTCCACATGCTAAATGACTATGCCAGAATACTTCTTGAAAAGGGTCATCTATATTTATTTGTGAATAGTGGCTCCTAGCACATAGAAGACATTAATATGTATTAGTGATGAGCTATCAATGGAATAAATAAATATAGCTAAATAAAGATAGGATTATCTACAATATGCCTATCAGGAACTATGCTTATTACCCAGGTGACAAAAGTATCTGTACACCAAACCCCTGTGACGTGGAATTCACCTATATAACAAACCTGTACAGGTATCCCTGAACCTACAATAAAAGCTAAAAAAATTGTTTTTACTCAAATTATTTTTAATGTGGCTAGGATCTAGGATGAATCACATGTTACAAGAAATGAAAATAAAAATAGAAAAAGTAAACATCTAAATATTGAGCCAGTGGTTCCTAAAGCTGAATTATCATTAGAACCATCAGATGTGGTTTCTAATTATCATTAGAAATTAGAAACCATTTCTAATGATCATTAGAAATGCAGATTCCTAAAGTAAATCACTGATCTATTGATTCATGTTACCTAAAAATACATCTCATGAATATAGTAATATATTAAAAACAAAAACAGGCCAAATAAAATGAACAGATATTCAGAAATGGAAGTCAGAATGATGATAATTTATACATAACTTTATCATCACTGCAATAACCAAACATTTAATATACACTGATAAACAAAACACTGTATAAATCTATTTATCCCTCTAACAAAATATACTTCCACAAAACATGCAACTCTAGGGAGAGAGATGGCAAAGAAACACTTAGCACTAAATAAGAAGTTATAGCCTCATATTATGGGTATCCTAGATGAAAAGCAGCCCTGGAAGACAATAACTCCTACTGAGTAAGGACAAAAAAAAGTACACCATATATGGTGAAGTGGTAGACCTAGGCTTCCTATGTGAAACTGTGGATGGGACTGGAAAACACTATGCTTAATTTTACATATAGATAAATACACTGTTTATCCCTAAGCATATGGATGTTTAATCTATATGTGGAACAGTTTTATTAAGTGATTATACTTTTCTACTAACAAAGTTTCAAGAAATCCCAAAGAATCAGTAGCATATAGCCACTTTCATGGATCACAACACCATTAAAAAGCAAAAATAAATATAGTCACACATACATATTTAGAATCTTAAAAACATAAGTTAGAGGGTAAATTGAAAAAAATATGCCAAACTAGCAGCATCAAAGGAGAACAGATCAAAACTTGTTGAATGGACGTAAAGCAGGCCTGATAAACAGAGATGTACAGAAATATCATACAAGAAATTCAAACAAACATATAAAAATGTAAAGAAAAGAAAATGGAGCAAGATAGATGAATAGGACTTTACAATGGTCATCTCCTGACAGAAACAGCAATTAGAACAACTGTTCAGGTACACAATTACCTTTGCAAGAACTAAGGAAACCAGGTGAGAAGATAACAGTCCCAGGTTATAGAAAATAATAAAAGATGTATTGAACACTTTCAAATTACCTGTGTCACTTCTCCCCCAGCCTTAGGCAGCAAAGGGCAGAAATACCTTCTGGCTAAGAGAAAAAAAAGAGAATGAGCATAAGACTTTTCCTCGGACCCTAATACCAGACATGCCAGAGTAAAACTCAGCACTGAGCAGACATCCATGGTTCCTGACTCTAGGACACTATTCATGGACTAACCCTCCAAGTCTGCCCCAGCACCAGGCAGAAACCCATAACTTCTGTGAGATAGACTCAATCTTCAGTCTGCATTTCCACTAGTTGACTCAAGTGGCCTTGGCTCCAGAAAACCTTCAGCTGCAGGCAGGCCTTGGCAGCTGTGGACTTCAGTCATGCCCCTGTACTGCACAAACCTCAGTGGAAATGGGCTTTGGGCACACACTAGCTCTATACCAATATAAGCCTAAGTGGCCACAGGATCTTAGCTGAGGTGTTCCCAGCCTTAGGACACACTCAAGCACCATAATGGCCACAGTGATTCCAGCTAAGAGATCACACCAGCTGGCTTGAAAATAGTCTTTAGACAGACTTAATATTGAAAGACATTTCCAGACAAAGCAGGCTGCAAAGATTATAAGTAACTACTCACAGAACTAAGCACAGAAGTTGATGCATGACCACATAGATAAAAAAAAATCAGGGAAACAGCATCAGCAAATGGACAAAATAAAGCGGCAGTAGCTGACCCTGAAGAAACTGAAATGTAGGAATTGCCTGACAAATAATTAAAAATAACTGTTTTAAGGAAGCCCAGTCAAATTCCAGAAAATACAAAGTAACAGTTTAATAAAATGAGGAAAACAATAAAGGAAAATAAAAAATTTAATGGACTGAATTAATTAAAAGAAAATCAAACAGAAAACCTGGAACTAAAAAATACAATGAAAAATTAAAATATAAAAATGCCACAGAAAGCATCAGCAGCAGAATTGGCCAGGCAGAAGAACTTATGAATTCAAAGACAGATTATTCAAAAAAAGAATAAAAAGGAATAAAGAAAACTTAGAAAACTTACAGAATTTTTGGGACAGCATAAAAAGGCATATTTTTGAGTCAATAAAAGTTCAAGAAGCAGAAGAGAAAAATGAAGAAGTAGAAACTTAATTTTTTTAATAGCAGAAAACTTTTGTTACCTGGAGAGTGACATAAATATTTAAGTACTGAAGGGTCAAATGTTACCAATCAGATTCAATTGAAATAATTCAGCTGCAAGATGTATTATAATCAAATTGTCAAAGGCCAAATACTAAAAGAAAATCTTGAAAGCAGCAAGAGAAAAGAAGTGACTAATACATAAAAAGTTCCAATACATCTAGTGGCAGACTTCTTCACAGAAATATTACAAGACTGAAGACAGTGGTAGGATATATTCAAAGTGCTAAAACAAAAATCCTGCTAATCAGGAATACTATACCCACATAGATTTTTTTTTCAGAAATGAAGGAGAAATAATGACTTCCTTAGACAAAAAAACAAAAAAGATGAGAAATCTTTTCAGCACCAGATGTCTGACAATAAATAAAGTTATTCAAGCTGAAAAAAAAGGACAGTAATGTAT
The DNA here is from genome assembly GCA_963573385.1 of Cacajao melanocephalus. Taxonomy (NCBI): domain Eukaryota; kingdom Metazoa; phylum Chordata; class Mammalia; order Primates; family Pitheciidae; genus Cacajao; species Cacajao melanocephalus. The sequence goes on from CAUYLG010043118.1 coordinate 54,700, forward strand.
AACAGAAAAACATCTAAAAGTGAAAAGAAGCCAGTGATACACAGTCAACCTTAAAATACTCTAATACTGTAATGAGGTTGAGTATGACAGTTACGTCTTTAGTATGAAGATTAAAAGACAAAACAATTACTAATAACTATAATAATTTGTTAAGGGATATGCAATATAAAAATTTATACATTTGGACATCAAGAATTAAAAATATATGAGGGTATGAGGGGTGGAGTGGGGTGAAAGTGTAGTGATTGTATATTTTGATTAATTTTAAATTGTTATATTAAAGCAACCTGTTGGTACTATTAGGTATTTCTTCTAAGCCACAAGGTAACCACAAAGAAAAAGTCAGTAGTAGTTACACAAAAAAACAAAAAGGATCAATACATGTCACTAGGCAAAAAAATTACTTAGCCAAAAAGGATGAAAAAAGAGGAAGAAAGAAACAACAGAGCTATAAAATAAACTAGAAAACAATTAGCAAAAATAGCAGTAGTAAGTTCTTACTGATTCTTAATCATTACCTTGAAAGCAAAGGAATTAAATTCTTCACTCAGAAGACAGAGTAGATAAAAGGATTTTTAAAAAAGCAAAAGAAGCAAAAAACCACAACAACAATGACAATAAAACAGGACCCAACTGAATACTACCTACAGGAAACTCAGGCTCCTTCAGTTGCTTTCACATAGACTGAAGTGAAGGAATGGAAAAAGAGATTCCATTTGAATGGAAAGCAAGTAAAAGCAGCAGGAGCTATACTTACATTAGATAAAAGAGACTTTAAGTCATAAAAGAGTTAAATTAGGTAATTAAAAATGAAAAAAGGGTCAGTACAACAAGAATATAACTGTATACATATATAAAACACTTGAGCACCTAAATATAGAAAACAAATATTAATATATATGAAAGGAGATGTAGACTGCAATACAGTAAGAGTAGGAGACTCCAACCCCCTACTGTCAGCCATGGACAGATCATCCAGACAGAAAATTAATAAACATTAGATTTAAACTACACTCGAGACAAAATAAACTTAAAAGACATATACAAAATATTTCATCCAACAGATGTCAAAAGCCCGTAAAACCTAAACTCATTAATTAAGCAATGCATTAAAGAAAATTTATTATGAACAAATTGGATATAGTCTGAAAATTACAGATAGACATTCAAAAATCTATCAGGCATTTCACCATATTAGACAAAAGGTAAACAAAGCACACATTCATCCTAAATGACACAGATTATTTTGCAAAATTAGGTATTTGTTATAAAAATTTACCAAACTAGGAGAAGAAAAATTTCTTGACCCTGTAAAGTTTCTACAATCATATTTGATAGTAATTTTTTAGAAATATTTCCACTAGTGGTTATTATGGACTCAATTGTGTCCCTACTGTATCCCAAATTTATATGTTAAAGCTCTAAGGAGCAGTACCTCAGAATGTGTCTGTATTTGGAGACAGAAACTTTAAAGATGTGTTTAAGTTAAAATGAGGATGTTAGGGTGGGCTGTAATCCAGCCTTACTGGTCTCCTTTAAAGAAGAGATTTGGACACACAGAGACACTAGGGTATGTCAGACACAGAGGAAAGACAGAGAGGAGGGCAGCCATCTGGAAGCCAAGAAAATAAGCATTAGAAGAAACTGAACCTACTTTCATTTTAAACTTGGACTTGTAGCCTTCAGAACTGTAATAACATTCTGTTGTTTAAGACATCCAGCCTGTGGTGCTTTGTTAAGTCAGCCTTAGCAAATGAATATGTTGACAAAGTAGGTAAGACACTCCCTACTTCATTTCAACATTGTACAAGCTACTATAACCAAGGCAAAGGAGTATGTGTTTTATCATGGAAAAAAGCTATTCCTTTCTTTACATCCAGACAAAATGATTGTTTATTAAATCCTCCATTTATTAAGGTTGCCAGAGGAATCATGGACATATGACTATCAACAGCATTCCTATACACCAGCAACCACTTACTCTAACAATGAATAATGAAATAGAGAGCTTGAAAGTCACAATAAAAACAAATACTACAGAGGAATAGCTCTAACCAAAGGTTTTTTAAAAATTCTCTTTTAGGATAACATTTCAAAATACTGTTACAGACCATATAAAAGCAAGCATGAGTAAATGCAAGAAAACAACCTCTTAAAGGACAAAAAAATGATATATTAAATATTCCAATTCTCAGTGTATAATAACATACATTAATGCAAGCCCATTAATAGCTTTAGCAAACTTTTTCATTAAATTGATTACTTGACTCAAATTTTTATACAGAATTAGGTAGTAAAAGTGAAGAGAGGCAAAGTTTTAAAGGCTAGAAACAAGTAGGGGAATTTACTTAAAAGATAATTTGAACATAGAACAGGTAAAGTGAAGTAGAAAAAGGGAGAGTAAAGAAACAGACATAAACACATGTGGAATTGCTACATAGTATGAGTGAAAATAAAACATCAGAGAAGAAACTAGTTAATAATTGTTATTAGTTCTACTAGCTTTACATATATAAAAAGAAACATGTAATCAGAAGTGTGGGATAATACTACTTTACACTTTGTCCCTTTGCTAAAAAATACAGAATAGGAGCTAGAGTAAAAATAAAAATGAAGATATTAGTGAAAATAAGAAATTACTTTTTTCAGAAAACTGTGCAAGACTAGTTCTGGTTAAAGGCAGAATTTTTTTTTATACATTGCCTCTAATAGTGGGCTTCTACATTATAATAACTATTTATTTCAAAAGGCTTCATAGGTCAAAAACTTAAGATTTTTGCCTCACACTGCCTAAACTGGAGATAAATGAAAATATAAAGTGCTTAATTCACTTTTCTATAGGGTTAAAGACTTTCAAATATTATCTGCTTAAGAGAAGTAAATCTAATTATTAGAAATCTTTTAAATTATGTTTCTTTTCATATTACTTTATTTCACTGAGGTTTCATGGGTCTTCTTTCTGATATAATTATATTCCGGTCTTTAAAATAAATGGGCAATGGGGGTCTGTTTTGTTGATAAAGTTTGAGATTCCTTATGAACCTCTTGCATCTGCTTTCTAGACTGTTGAAGAGGGTGAAATACATGATTTCATCCTTTCTACATTCCAGTGGCAGAAATCATTGCTCCAATGGAATAACTGTCACGACTTTCAAACAGTTTAACAGAATATTCTCCAGTTAAACCCACAGAAGAAGCAACAAATCCATTTCAACAATATGAGTTTATCTTTCTTTAATCAAGCTGTGAAGACGAAAGTGTTCAGTTAAATCAGTTTCGGGTAGCATGCTGCTAGATGACAATCTGTTATAATCTGTTTACCCGTGCACAACATATAGGTATGTATTTCTGTTGTGAACATTCTGTGGTTAGTGTGTTTCAAATATTGGCATTTTAAGATAAAAGAGGCATCTGTAAGCCCAAAGAGGTAAAGCAACAAAAGGTTCTTCGGGCAGTAGGCGCTCCTTCTCTGTTAGTTCCTCCAGCAGGAAGCATTTCTAAATGCTCAAGTCTCTTCTCTTTGGAAGTTTGTTAAGTACATTCAAGCTCAACTATTACAGCACGAAGAAAAAAAGGAAGACAAAAAGGAGAGGCAGAACTCATCTATAAACATAATATTAACAAAATAAAGAACTAAAATGATGCCAGTCTGTTGTAAATTGCTATAGATTTTACATTTAAAGATACCAGTGAGTAACTCATGTGTAAAATGATAAATCATAATTGAAATTTAAGAATAAATAAAACTGAATAATATTAATACAACACTAAACTTGTGAGATATTTCTATAGCCTTAAATACTAAATTTAGAAATACTAAGATTTGAAAATTAATAAGAAATATTGATGCCACCCAAGAACTTTAAAGATAAACCAAAAAATTAACTCAAGTAAGAGAAGAAAATAATATTAATAAAGCAGTAAAATATAATGTAGTATTATTCAACATAATTAAAGGCTGGTTATTTGCAAAGTTTGTTTAGTAAAATAGAAGACCATCTGGTAAGATCTGGAATAAAAATTCACACATTAAAGTATAATTTTAAAAAGAGAAAACCATTAGTATAATTCAAATATAAAATAAATACAATGTAAATAATTCTATTCTACTCAGTAATTAATAAGGGAACTGCTAGTATACTAAAACTGTCCAAACTGCATTTGAGGAACTGGGTATGTACAGGCAATTTAATATAAGAATCTTAAAATAAGACTGCTGGTTTTTGTATTATAGGGACATCTACTGTAAACTTTTGAGTTATTTTTTCTAACACAGAGAAATTCTTTATATTGCTACCAGACAGAAATATGTAAGTTAAATTCTGCCTCTACAAAATTGCAAAATAACACATTCAATAATAAAATCTATAGAGACTTGGAATCTAGTAACTGAAAAAATATTAATCTCCTTTATATATATATGACAGAATTAAACATTAATGAAATAAAATAATATGAACTATAGACAGATCTAATAACATAATAATTGAAGAAAATATGAAAAATTAAGTAAGCATATTAGACAATACATTTTCAAAACTGATTCAAGAATATTAGATATCTTTCTACAAGTAAACATATACAAACAAACATTAGGTATAGAAAAATGTATTCATCAAAAATGAATATAAATGGATAATTTCTATTCAATCTAAAAATGCTTGGCAAATTAACAGTACAAATATCTCATTCTGTAAAATGGAGAAAGATGAGTTTAAATAAAGAGTTGAAAAAAAATTCCGGCATGATAAATTTACCACTGTTTGTTCAGGTAGATCAGTTTAAGGAAAGAGTAAACACAGATATTGGTTATCTGGAAACTACTTCCCTTAAAACTATCTTGGGAAAAATTCATGTGCCTCTAAATGTACAGTACTAAGACTGATAATGTAGAAGAAACTTTTCACATGTACACCAGAGAACATATATAATGGCATTCATTGCAATGCTTCTTGTAAAAGTAAAAAAGTAGCAGGGAACCAAACGGCCTTCCACGGAAGAATACATAAATCAAGGTATTGCCACAGATGAACAAGTGAAAGCTACATATATAAACAAGAATAACTTTCAAAGACAGAATGCTGAATTTTTTAAAAAGCTGCAGGGCAGTATGAACATTATGGGAGTATTTAAATAAGCTGGAAATGATGCACAATAATACACTTTTAGATTCATGAAAACTCAATACATGAAAATATATTTCATAGGAAATAATATCCTTATATGAAATGCTAAACACAGGCATCCTAAGTCAGTTATCTTTAGGGAGAAAGAACGAAAAAGAGAATAGGGAATATAGTTGTCTCAACTCTGTTTATTTTGCTTCAATTTTTAACAAGAAAATCGTTTTTAAACATATATAGATATTCTTAAGATTTGATGGATTGGGTTCTGGGAACATTACTGTCTCATATTACTCTCTCATTTCTGTGAAAAAAATGACATGTATGAAAAAATACACATAGAAATGAATTTCTAGATAAGAGATACCAAGTGAGAAAAGACAGAGAGCACAATGGTGGAAATCTAAATTATCAAGTACATTTTATGGTAAAATGTTAAAATGTTTGATTAAAATTTAAACACATCATTATAATATAATTTCGCTGAGAAGTTACAAAATAGATTTTCTGGTTTCAAAACTAGCTAAGAGAACTTAAAAATATTTAAATTTAAACTTCAATTTTCTCATCTGTATAATTGAGTATTGAATAGGTATTGCTTCGTGGGGTTTTGGTATGGCTTATGTACAATTAGAAATGCATGGTCATTTGTAAAAATCTAACGTGTTTAAAATGTATTATTAGAGTCTTAGGATGTCTACATCACTTAGCTGGTTCATTAGCTGAATGATCTCTATGGTGAGTTTCTTATATAAACATCTGCATAATATATGCCTTAGCTTTATTTTTAATGGAGACATATTTAATAACTGCCATTTATTTCACTTAATGTATCTGGTTCATGTAATATTTTATATTACTTTTATTATACTTAAAACAGTTTTGCTACCTTGTAGCATTTGAATTAAATCTTTTTATAAATATCTATGTAGATTTAAAATTAAATTAAAGCTATTGATATTTCACTTTGTGAAACTCAAGCTAACCAAGTTTCTTTGGCTTATGGCTGTTAGACTGTATGTACACAGAACATTAATTTTACATAAATTTGAACTTCTTAGATTCTGTAAACATAATGTAAAATAGGTTTTGAAATTTCTTCATGAACTCCCTCAGAAGAAAACTCAGGGAATGCAGAGCAACATTGTTAATACTACAGGTTTTGTTTGTTTTTTAACTAGACAAATATTCAGACCAAAGTAATTTTTGTAATAGGAACAGCTGCAGCTTAAAATGAGGAGAGAAAAATGGGAGGCATTTGTGTATATTTGTGTATATATGTATATATATGAGATAAATTTACCATGATAAAGGTATATATATATATATATATACATATATATATATATTTATAAATTAGGTTTATATATGTATATGTATAAATGAAGAAATAGGAGAAAATTATATACACAACACAATATGTGTATATAATTTTAATCTAGTTTTACTATATTCATTTTAAATAAAGTATAGCTCTTTGATAAGAATTTATCAGTTTAACTAAGTAGCTATTTATAGTTTTGTACTGTGAATGATCACTATTTGTAACAACAATAACAGCAGCAAGATATTTAGATTAAAACAAGTAATGATGAGTCCTTGCTCATTCAAATATGAAATGTTACTGGAATTATATGCTTTTGTTACAGATGAGTTAACTCATACACTATTCATTTTGAATCAATTAAAGTTCTAGAAAGTTGAGCACGGTGGTTGGAGCAAGATGGTTGAATAGAAGGCTCTACTGATCGTCGCCCCTACAAGGACTCCAATTTAGCAATTATCTATACACACATAAAAGCACATTCATAAGAACCAAAAATCAGGTGAGCACTAACAGTATGTGCCTTTAACTTCATATTGCTGAAAGGGGCACTGTAGTGGTAGGAAAAATAGTCTTGAATTGTGGAAAACACCCCTCCATTATCCCCTGGCAGTGGGAGCATGGCACATAGGGTTTCTGAACCATGAGGAGAAAGAGAATGAGCAATTGTGAGGCATTGAACTCAGTGCTGCCCTGGTTATAGCAGGAAGAAAAACCAGACAAAATTCAGTGGATGTCTTTCCAGGCAGGGCACATGTAAACCAGTCCTAGCCAGAGGGGAATCACTGATTGCAGCAGCTGGAACTTGAGTTCCTGCAAGCCTAATCACAATGAGCTAAAGGGCCATGGGGCTTTAAATAAACTTGAAAGACACTCTAGGCCACAAAAACTGCAATACCTAGGTGAATCCTAGGGCTGAACTCAGCCCTGAGACAGTAGACTGGTGTGGAAATGGCACATGACCTACTATCACAGCAGCTGGGGTGGCTAAGGGAGTGCTGGCATCACTCTTCCCCTTAATGCCAAGCTGCAAACCTCATGGCTCAAAAAAAGACCCCTTATTTACACTTGAGGAGAAGAGATGGAAGAGTAGTGAAGACTTTGTTTTGCATCTTGGATAACAGTTCAGCCACAGCAAAACAGAGTACCAGTTAGAGTTGTGAAGCCTAATTTCTAGGCCCTAGCTCTCAGAAATTTCTAGACACATTCTGGGCCAGAAGGGAACCCACTGCCTTGAAAGGAATAACCCAGTACCCGGGCAGGATTAATCACCTGCTAACGGAAGAGACCTTAGACCATGAATAACCAGCACTGATAGCCAGATAAGCCAGATACTACACTGAGTGGAGATACTGAGACTTGCCAGCATCAAACATAATTGTAAGTTTCCAGAAGTTCACCAGCCATGCTTCCTGTACAGTCTTTGGAACTGTGAGTCAATTAAACCTTTTTTCTTTATAAATTACTCAGTCTCAGGTGTGTATGTCTTTATAGCAGTGTGAGAATAGACAAATATAACTTTACTATTGAATTCTATCAAACATTTAAAGAACAACTAATAGCAATACTACTCAAAGTATTCCAAAGAGTAGAGGAGGAGATACTTCCAAACTTATTCTACAAAGCCAGTATTATATTGTTGCCAAACCAAACAAAGACACATCAGAAAACTACAGGCCAATATCCCTGATGACGATAGATGCAAAAATCCTCAACACACTACTAGCAAATCAAATTCAACAACACATTAGAAAGGTCATTTATCATGACCAAGTGGGATTTATCCCTGGAAGGCAAGCGTGATTCACCATATGCAAATTAATCAATATAATACATCCTATCAACAGAATGAAGAATAAAAACCATAAGATAATTTTAATCAATTCTGAAAAAGCATCTGATAAAAATTCAACATGCCTTCATTATAAAAATTCTTAAAATCTAGGTACAGAAGAGATATACTTCAACATAATAAGTCATATATGACAAACCCACAGCTAGCATCATACTGAATGGGGAAAAACAAAGCCTTTCCTTTAACATGGAATATGACAAGGCAGCCCATTTTTACCACCATTATTCAAAATACTATTGGCAGTCCTAGCTAGAGCAATCAGATAAAAGAAGGATATAAAGGTCATCCAAATTGGAAAAGAAGAAGTCACTTATCTTTAAGATGATATGATCTTATATTGGGAAAAGCCAAAAAAAAAAACCTCTGTAAGAAAACTATTAGAACTGATAAACCAATTCAGTAAAGTTGCAGGATATAGAATCAATTTACAAAAGTCAGTAACATTTCTGTATGTCAACAGTCAACAATATGAAAAAAATTAAAAAAGGAATCTCGTTTACAATAGTTGCACATAAATGTATATAATAGGAATTAGCCAACAAAGTAGAAGATCTCTATAATCAAAACTATAAAATACTGATGAAAGAAATTGAAAAAGACACCAAATAATAGAAAAATATCCCATGTTCATAGATTGTAAGAATCAATATTGTTACAACGTCCCTACTACGCAAAGCAATCTACAGATTTTATGCAATCCCTATGAAAACACCAATGACTTTCTTTGCTGAAATGGAAAACAAAAATTCTAAAATTTATATGGAACCACAAAAGACTCATAATAGCCAAAGTTGTCTTAAGTCAAAAGAACAACACTAGAGAAATCACATTATCTGACTTCAAATTATATAACAGAGCTATAGTAACCAAAACAATATGGTACTGGTATAAAAACAAACACACTGACCAATGGAACTGAAATAAGAACCCAGAAACATATCCACACACCTACAATAAACTCATTTCTGACAAGGATGCCAAGAACATACACTGGGAAAAGGACAGTCTCTTCAAAAAATGGTTCTGAGAAAACTGGATATTCATATGCAGAAAAATGAAATTAGACCCCTGTTTCTTGCCATATTAAAAAATCAAAGTGAATTAAATAATTAAATCTAAGGCCTCAAAATATGAAACTACTACAGGAAAAGGATGGCTAAGAAAAAAATGGTAAACTCTCTAAGACCTTAATCTGGACAAAGATTTCTTGAGTAATACTCCACAAGAACAGGCAACCAAAGCACAAATGGACAAATGGGATCACATCAAGTTAAAAAGCACAGCAAGGAAAACAGTCAACGAAGTGAAGAGACAACCCACAGCATGGGAGAAAGTATTTGCAAACTACCCATCTGACAATGGCTTAATAACCAAAACATATAAGGAGCTTAAACAACTCTATAGGAAAAAAATCTAATGATCTGAGTTTTGAAACGAGGAAAAATATTTGAGTACACATTTTTCTAAAGAAGACATACAAAAAGCAAACAGACATATGTAAAGGTGCTCAACATCAATGATCATCAGAGAAATGCAAATCAAAACTACAATGTAATGTTATCCCACTCTGGTTAAAATGGCTGACACCCAAAAGATAGGCAATGAGAAATGCTGTCAAAAATATGGTAAAAAGGAAAACCTTGTACAGTGTTGGTGAGAATGTAAATTAGTGCAACTACTATGAAGAACAGTTTGGAGATTCCTCATAAAAGTAAAAATAGAGTAAAAATATGATCCAGAAATCCCACTGCCAAGTATACACTGAAAAGTAGGGAAATCAGCCTATCCAAGAGCTATCTGCACTTCATTTGGAAACAACCTAAGTGTCCATCAACAGATAAGTGGATAAAGAAAATGTACATGTACACAATGGAGTACTATTCAACTATTAAGAAATAAGATTTGGTTATTTGGATTAACATGGATGGAACTGGAGCTCATTATGTGAAATGAAATAAGCCAGTCACAGAAAGACAATCATTGTATGTTCTAGCTTATTTGTGGGATCCAAAAATCAAAACAATTGAACTTATGTAGTTGGAGTAGAATAAAGGTATTAGAGGCTAGGAAGGGCAGTAGAGTGCTGTGGGAAATGAATAAGACCTAGTCTTTGATAGCACAACAGAGTGACTATAATCAGTAATTCAGTATTAACTGTAAGTTTTAAAATAACAGACATAGTACAATTTAATTATTTGTGACTCATAGAAGGGATAAATGCTTGAGAGGATAGATATCTTGTCTTCCATGATGTGATTATTATACATTGCTGGCCTATTTCCAAGTAGCTCATGTACTCTGTAAATATACATACCTACTATGTATCCACAAAAATTAAAAACAAATTTTAAAAAAGTTCCATATTGACTCATATGATACTATGTTTTCTATCTTTTCAATTATTTATTTTCAGCCTCACTAACCTTTATTTGTATTTATCTTTCTTTAATGCTATTTATAAGTATTATACACAAATTTTAAATGGAAATAGCAAAAGCTAAACAGATCATCATATTACTTGCTTTCATCCTTTATATGCGCTTCTCTATGTGTTAATGCCATTTTTCTGTAGCATTTTCTGAACATTTTTTATGAACAATATTCTGCTATGCACAGGGCATAAGAATGATAAAATATGGTATTTGCTTTGTGAAAGTTATGCTTTAGAATGAGAAATATATATCAACTAATTAGTACATGTTGTAATCATTGAAATAATTCTAAATTATTAAACAATATATTTTATTTCCATGAGAATGTTAATACAAATATGTGGTCAAATAAGAGTGTGAATATTTGAATATTTAGTAATTTTGACTTTGTTTCCTCTGTAAAATCATTTATTTTTTCAGATAACAAAAACATTTGCTTGTTTTATGTCCCTGAAAATAGCCCAGTGTATCTCACATAAAAACCACTTTTAAATTTTTCTGAATGAACCCAGGAAAGTAGCTAAGTACAAAACAGCAACAAAAGTTACAGAAAGGTGCTGGTAACTCTGTTGAGACTGAATGCGGTAATTGGTAGCAAAACAAATTATAAGTAGAAAAAAATAGATGTGAAAGCCAATTTAAGTTGGCATTAATTATACTTTTCTAAATAAAATTAAATTCAGTTATACAGTAACTAACAACTTCTATAATTCCTAAACTGCCTAATTAAAAAATATATCTAAATTTCACATTTTAAAGGACAATAAAGACTTAAACGTGTTTTGAAGTGACTCTGTTTTTGCTTCTGCATTTCTACATTTTTTTTCTCCCTTTAGCCTACTTGTGTCTTCTTAACTCTTCTGCCACTTTGAAATTAGTTTCAATGGGACCTAGCTGAATGTTCTTTAATGTAACTGAGTATCACTTGCATACACTACTCACTAGTTTTCTAATTTTTTAATACTTGATGAAAGATTGCTAAGGAAGCCCTGCAAATATGAACTCATTTTGTGTGTGTTGTGAGAACATTAAAATCTACTTTGTTAAAAAATTTTAGGTATATAATACAGTGTCATTAACTATAGTTACCATACAATAAATCTACAGAACTTATTCATTCTAACTGAAACTTTGTACTCTGAGCAAAGTCTCCCCACTTATCCTCAACCCCTTAGCAACCACCATTCTACTTTCTTCTGTGATTTTGACATTTTTAGATTATATATATGAGTATGATCACTCAATATTTGTCTTTCTGTGTCTGGCTTATTTTACTTAGCCTAATGTTTTCTAGGTTCACCTATGTTGTAGCAAGTGGCAGTATTTCCTTATTCTTTTAAGGTTGAATAATATTCCACTGAATATACATACCATTTTTTAAAAAATCAGTTCATCCACTGACACAGTCATAGGTTGGTTCCATGTCTTGGCTATTGTGAATGTAATAATGGGAAACAGGCATATCTCTGATATGATGACTTCATTTCCTATGTGTATTTTGGATCACATGGCAGTTCTATTTTCAATTTTTTGAGGAACCTCATTACTGTTTTTCATAGTAGCTGTACTAATTTACATTCTAACCAACAGTTATGCAAAGGTTCATTTTTTTCTCCATATCCTCACCAACTGAAGGGATCCCTCAATGTGGTTTTGATCTGCATTGATTACTGATGTTGAGCAGCATTTCATATCCCTGGGGGCAATTTATATGTCGTCTTCTTTTTTGTTTTTTTCTTTTTGAGACAGAGACTTACATGCTCTGTTGCCCAGGCGGGAGTGCAGTGGCGTATCTTGGCTGATGGCAACCTCCTCCTCCTCAGTTGAAGCTATTCTCCTGCCTCAGCCTCCCAAGTAGGTGAGATTACAGGTTTGCACCACTATATTCAGCTAATTTTTCTATTTTTAGTAGAGACAGGGTTTCACCATAATGGTCAGGCTGGTCTCGAACTCCTGACCTCACGATCTGCCTGCCTCGGCCTTCCAAAGTGCTGGGATTACAGCCGTGAGCCACAGCACCCAGCCAATTTATATGTCTGCTTTTGAGTAATGTCTATTCAGATACTTTGCCTGTTTTTAGTTTCTTCATTTCTTTCTTTGCTATTGAGTTATATAAATTCCTTATATATTTTTTAGGTATTAAAGTCCAATACATTTTCCCACTCTATAGGTTCTTTCTTCACTCTGTTAATTGTTTCCTCTACTGTGTAGAAGCTTTTTAGCTTGATGCAATTCTATTTTCTATCCTTTGCTTTTATTGTCTGTGATTTTGGGGTCATATCTAAATTAACATTAAAAAAAAAAATTAGTGTCCAGACCAACGTCAAGAACCTACTTCGTATTTTTATTAGTACTTTTGCAGTTTCACAAGTTAGATATTTAAGTCTTTCATCCATTTCTGAGTTGATTTTTATATATGATGTGAGATAAGGGTAGAATATTCTTCTGTACGTGGATATCAAGATTTCCTAGATCCATTTATTAAAGACACTATCCTTTCCCCATTATGTGTTATTGTCATCTTTGTAAAAGACTAATTGACCTTAAATGTGATTTATTTCTGGGATCTTTATTCTGTTCCATTGGAATATATGTTGTTTTTATGCCAGTATTATGATGCTTTGATTACTATAGTTTTGTTTTGATTACTATGCCAGTGTGATAATATTTTGACAACCATATATTTTGAAATCAGGTAGTATATCTTCAGTTTTATTCTCTTTGCTTGAGATTGCCTTGGCTATTTTATGTCTTGTGTGGTTTTATGTAAATTTTGAAATTATTTTTCTATTTCTCTAAAAAATGCCTGGAATTTTGATAGGAATTGCATTGTACCTGCACACTGCATTGGGTAATAAGGACATTTTGATAACATTAATTCTTCCAATCTATGAACAAGAGATATATTTCCATATATTTTTATCATCTTTAATTCCTTTCATTAATGTTTTATAGCAATCAGTGTACAAATCTTTCTCCTGCTTGGATAAAATTATTCCTAAGTATTTTTTATGATATTATGGTGGGATTGTTGTCTTGATTTAATTTTTGGATAGTCCATTGCAAGAGTACAGAAATGCTATTAAGTTTTGTTTGCTGATTTTGTATCCTGCCACTTTATTGAGTTTTTAAAACTAATTCTAAGCGTTTTCTGGTAGAAATTTCAGGGTTTTCTCCATGTGAGATCATGTTATCAGGAATAGAAACAATTTTACTTCTTTGTTTCCAATCTGTATGTTTAAAAATATGTATTTTTTTCTAATTTCTCTCATTAGGACCTCCAGTACTATATTGAAACAGAAGTGGTGAGGGTGATCATTCTTGTCTTATTTCTTATCTTGGAGGAAAGCTTCAGCTTTTTACTGGCAATTGTAATGTTAGCTGCAGCTTGTCACAAGCAGTCTTTATTAGGTTGAAATACATTCTTTCTATGCCTAATTTGTTAAGACATTTTATCATGGAAATATGTCAAATTTTGTCAAATGTTTTTTCTGCATTTATTGAGATGATCATTTAGTCTTTATCTTTTATTATGTTAATGTGTTGTATCACATTTATTTACATATCAAAGCATCCGTGCATCTTAAGAATAAATCATGCTTTATCATGTTGTGTGACCCTTTTAATGCTCTCTTCTTCCCCCATGTAGAGAGTATCTCTCTTATCACTGAGCTGCCTAGTTTTGGGAGAGGAGTGATCTGGATAATGTGAAACTGTTCTTCGTAACTTCACAATGGTTTTCTTATTTCAGATAAACATCCAGGTACTGTAATCCTCTCACTTGGATTCCCTAGGACATGTGAAGGTATTTTTATAAACAGGTTCTTCACATTGATGTTTCTGCAGGGGATGGCCACTGCTAAGTTTCTGCCATACTGGTGACATTATTTCCCTCTGACAATTTTCTTAAAGCATCTCTTGGCAGTAGAATAATTTATGCATAAATTTCAAAAAAATTTGGGTATTTTCAGTTTAGTTCCATTGCTCTTTTCTTGTTCTTGGAACTTGTTCATTTATAAAAAACAGGCGTGTGCCTCTTTTTCTCTAAGGCTTTATGTTATTCAACACCTAAATCATTTGAAGAATGTGCCTGCTCTGGTCCTGTATTTATGTATGTTGTACTATTTCTGCATTCTTCATTTTATATATTGATCAGTTTAAATGTCATAATGACAACAGCTAAATGTATGAATTGCTAACACATTATGTCAGGTTCTTTGATATCTAGTAGCATAAATCCAGTAACTCTCTTCTTTTTCATTCAAAATATTCTGTCTTATTTGTGAGTTTCTATGTGAGTTTTAATAAAAACTAATTAGAAACCCAACTTTTAAAATGTAATGTGAAATTGCTTTGAGCATATAAAACATTTTGGTGAGAACTAATTTTTATTTCACTTTAAGTCGTTAGTTAATAATTATTGTATATCTCTCCATTTATTTAGAAATCCTATGTTCAGAAATTTTTTGTAGTTTTTTTTGTGTGTGTGTAGAGGCCTTAATATATATCTCATTAGATTTGTAACATTTGTTTCTTTTAAACTTAGTTTAAATAATTTTACAATTTATTTTTATGAGTGTTTTTGGTGCCAGATAGCAATAAAATTAACATTCTTATATTTCTCTATTCCCAATGCTTTTTGTATTTCTAATGCTAATCTAATGCTGATTAAACATGATCCCAGATTGCTAAAATCACATAGTAATTAATTATGATAGTCTATATATTCTTTGGCATTTTCTAAAATCATAGTTATCTCTGAATTATTACAGTTTAATTTCTTCTAATATTTATACCTTATTTATTTTGCTTGTTTTGTTGAACTAGCTAGAACCTCTAATACAATGTTGAATAGATGTGATGATAACAGATATTTTTCTTTTATACCTGCTTCAAGGGTAAAGTTGTCAAGGTCTTCACAATTAGTATTATAACACTTATAGATTTTTTTGTCACATGTTCTTTATCTGAAAAATAAATTCCCTTTAGTTTGAATTTACCATTTCATTTCTTGAAATTAATTATACAACATTGATCAAATAATCATATTTTTTTCTTTATATTATTTATCTTTAATTGGATTGATTTTCTAATGCTAATCGACTCTTGCTTATCTGAAGTAAACACCACTTATTCGTGATGTATTTTTTTTTATATTTGAAGGA
Organism: Cacajao melanocephalus; assembly: GCA_963573385.1. Lineage (NCBI taxonomy): Eukaryota > Metazoa > Chordata > Mammalia > Primates > Pitheciidae > Cacajao > Cacajao melanocephalus. Next base: position 70,599 of record CAUYLG010043118.1, read on the forward strand.
TACTCACTGGCTAATATTTCTGAAGAGTATTTTCAACTACCTTTTATGAAATAATTATTTTTTTTTCTTTTTAGAATATTTTCTTCAGGTTTTGAAATCAAGTTTACCATGAGCTAATAGCCTCAGAAGTGCTTCCTCTTTTTTCTATTTTCTGGAAGAGTTTGTAAAAAACTGGTGTTGTTTCTTCTGTATATATTCAGAAGAGTTACTTGGTAAAGCTATTTGGGCCTAGATTTGTCTTGGTGATAAAATATTTCCACTGGGTTTTATTTCCAGAAATTTCATATAAATATTTAAATTTGCTCTAATAGATGTTTAATGTCCAACTGCTATATGTAGAATTTGATGTTTATGACACCCTGGTATTCATTTTTAGAGAATTGTTTTCTTTTTACTTCTTTTCAACTTTGGGAAATGTTAAATGATATTCTATGTTTAATTTTAGTTTGCACATGTACCCCAGAACTTAAAGTATAATAAAATAAATAAATAAAATAATAATAATAATGTATTAGTATTGGTTCACTAATTATTACAAATGTATCACACTAGTGTACTAAAGGAAACCTGGGGTGGTGTATATTCTATCTCCCCAATTTTTCTGTAAATTAAAACTTAAAAAAATTTACTTTCCAAATGTTTATTGCTAACATGTATAAACATGATTTTTTGTGTATGTGAGGATCTATATCCCACAAATTAGATTAACTCATTTATTAGTTTTAGGGAGTTTTTTGTAGATTCCTTCTGATTGTCTACGAAGATGCTCATGCCACTTGCAAGTAGGATTTTTTTATTTTTCCTTTGCAATCTATGTCGTTTGTTTTCTTTTCTTGCTTTAATATAGTGAAACACCCACACGTTTTTCAACGAAAATTGTAAGCCAATATCCTTGCTTTGTTCTAGAATTTAAGAGAAAAGCCATGTTTTACCAATAAGTATGAAAACCACCATAGATTTGTTGTAGGTATTTTTTTATCATGTTAAATTTTTAGTTTCCTGGTAGTTTTTGTCATGACTGAATGTTGAATTTTGCCAAATAGATTTCTGTTTCAAATGATGGGATCATGTGGTGTTTTATCTTTGGCTTGTCAATAGGATGTATTATATTAGTTGATTTTTTAAATATTTAATCAGCCTGACATTCATGGAATAAAATATCTTGTAGGTAGTGTATAATTTTCTATCTCTGTCTCTGACTCTCTCTCTATGTTTAGATGTATGTATATATATACACACATATATATATACACACATATATATTTATATTTACACACATATATCTAGGTTTATGTACATATATACACACATATACATATTTATCTACATTTATATATATATACACACACACATATACATATTATATATACACCATATATAACTGTGAATTGCTAATATTTGAGTATCTTTGTGCTTATGAAAGATTTGTGTGAAGTTTATATATATATGTGCATAATGTTGGCCCTATAAAACAATCTTGAAGTATTTTATCTTCTATTTTCTGGAAATGATCATACACAATTGGTATTATTTATTTTTAAATATTTTGAATAGGTTAACAATGAAATCATCTGGGACTGAAGACTGTTTTAGAAGAGTTTTACAAGAAATTTTACTCCATTAAATGTTATGAAACTATTTGTATTATCTACTTATTATTAATTTTTGATTGTGGTCTACAAATAATTGGTTAATTTCACTTAAATGCTGAAAATATGTGCATAAGAGTTTCTCATATTTTTTGAATGACTGTGGGTCTTAGTGGCTACCATTCTTTCATTTCAGATAATGGTGATTTTTGTTTTTTCCTTTTTTATTTGCCCATATTTCTAAAGCTTTGATTTTATTGATTTCTATTGATTTTAGTTGATCTTTTCAAAGACATTCTTTTTGTTTAATTAACTTTATTATTTTTCTGTTTTCTATTTTACTGAGTTCTCTTCTGCTTGTTCTGGTTTTAGTTTGCTTCTCTTTTAGTGGTTTCCCATGGTAAGAACTTAGATTATTATTTTGAGAATGTTTTCTTTTTTAATAAAAGCATTTATTGCTATCATTTTTTCTAAAAGCACTGCTTTAGATACAATTGGCAGATATTTTTAGTTTAATTTTTATTTAATGTAGCTAAATATGTATTTTAGTTTTCTGGGATATTTTCTTTTTAACTTATAGATTGTTTTAAAATGTGATGTTTAATTTTCAGTTATTTGGTATTATTTCTCTGTTACTGATTTTATTGTTTGATTCCATTTTTATTACCGAAATACATGCTTCATATGATTTCAATTCTTAGGAACATGTTAATAATTTTTATAAAACAGGATATTGGCAATTTTCTTAAATATTCTACATAAGCTTATAAGGAATATATATTTGGTTGTTGCTTACAGTGTTTTATAAATATCCAGTAGATTTTGCTAGTTGGTTGCATTATTTAGTTGTTCTATATTTTTGATAATTTTCAGTTTAATGGATCTATCAATTGATGTGGAATAAATATTGCGGTAAGCTGAATATGGCCACTATAAGATATTCATGTCTTAGTCTGAAGAGTCTATAAATATTTGTACTTACATAGCAAAATATCTCCATCCATTCAGTTAACAATCTTCAGAAGGGGAGACTATTTTGGACTGTGTGGACAGGTCCAATCTATTAACAATGATACTTCTAAGAGAGAGGAAAGAGGATAAGAGACAGAAAAAGGAGATGTCATGATGGAAGCAGACGTTGGAGTCATGCAAGGAAGAGACCACCACAAGCCAAGGAATGCAGGTCATCCCTAAATGCTGGATAAGAAAATAAACTCCAACAGCCCTTTATGCCAAAAACCCTCAATAAGCTAGGTATTGATGGAATGAATCTCAAAAGAATAAAAGCTATTTATAACAAACCCATGGCCAATATCATACAGAAAGGGCAAAAACTGGAAGTATTACCTTTGAATCTGGCACTAGACAAGGATGCCCTCTCTCACCACGCCTGTTCAATATAGTATTGGAAGTTCTAGACAGAGCAATCAGGCAAGAAAAAGAAATAAAGAGTATTCAATTAAGAAAAGAGGAAGTCAAATTCTATTTGCAGACATGATTGTATATTTAGAGGACCCCATCTTCTCAGCCCCAAATCTC
>CAUYLG010043122.1:0-88909 GCA_963573385.1 Cacajao melanocephalus
TAGCCTGGGCAGTAGAACAAGAATCCTGTTCTCTCTCCCTCTTTTTCTTCCTCTTTCTTTCTCTCGTACATTCTTTTTTTTTCTTTCTTTCACTCTCACTTTCTTTCCTCTCTTTTTCTTTCTTTCAAAAAAAAAATAAAAAAATAAATAAAATAAATAAATGAATAAATAAGGATGATTCGATGGAGGGCAGCTGGGAGGGGCTCGAGCTGAGGACCACACTAGGTAAGCACGAACAGAGAGGGAGACTGAGCTTGAGGCCCCCAGAGGATAAGAAGAAACTAAGAAAAGCTGGGAAGACTGGGCGGACAGGTGGGAAGCTGTGGCTCACACCTGTAATCCCAGCACTTTGGGAAGCCAGCATGGGCGGATCTCTTGAGCCTGGGAGTTTGAGACCAGCTTGGGCAACATAGCAAGACCCCTCTTTCTTACAAAAAGATACTAAAACTTAGCTTGGTGTGGTGGCTCTCGCTTGTAGTCCCAGCTACTCGAGAGGCTGAGGTGAAAGGATCGCTTGAGCCAGGAGGTTGAGGCTGCAGTGAGCCGTGACCACACCTCAGCACTCCTACCTGGGTGACAGCGAGACCCTGTCTCAAAAGAAAAACAGAAAAAGAAAAGTTGGGAAAAGTTCCAAGCAGAGGGAAGGGCAAATGCAAAGCCCCAGAAGCAGAAAGAAACTTAGAGAATAGAAGACCAGCATGGCTGCAGATGAAGGAGCTCAGGGTGGGGAGTGGGGCTGAGCATGGGCTGGGTCTGAGGATGCACACCTGTGGTCCCAGCTACTCAGGAGGCTGGGGTGGGAGGATTGCTGGAGCACAGGAATTCAAGGCTTCAGTGAGCCATGTTTGCACCACTGCACTCCAGCCTGAGCAACAGAGCAAAAGCCTATCTCAAAAAAAGAAAGAAAGAACAATAAAAGTCGACTGCTGAGAGGGAGGTTTAGGAAGGAGGAGCTGGCATTATGACCGAGGTGTGAAATCGTTTCTTGGGCCAGGTGCAGTGGCCTATGCCTGTAATCCCAGCACTTTGGGAGGCCGAGGTGGGAGGATCACTTGAGCCCACAAGTTTGAGGCTGCAGCAGGTTATGATCATGCCACTACACTCCAGCCTGGGTGACAGAGCAAGACTCTGTCTCTATTAAAAACAAAACAGGCTGGATGCGGTGGCTCACGCCTATAATCCCAGCACTTTGGGAGGCTGAGGTGGGTGGATCACCTGAGGTGAGGAGTTCAAGACCAACCTGGCCAACATGGTGAAACCCCATCTCTATTAAAAAAAAAAAATTAAAAACAAAACAAAAAACAAAACAAAACAAAACAAAAAAAAGGCCAGACTCAGTGGCTCACGCCTGAAGTCGCAGCACTTTGGGAGGCTAAGGCAGGCAGATCATGATGTCAGGAGTTCAAGACCAGCCTGACCAATATGATGAAACCCTGTCTCTACTAAAAATACAAAAATTAGCCGGGCATGGTGGCACATGCCTGTACTCCCAGCTGCTCTGGAGGCTGAGGCAGGAGAATCGCTTGAGCCGGGGAGTTGGAGGTTGCAGTGAGCCAAGATCACACTCCAGCCTGGGCGACAGAGCAAGACTCTGTCTCAAAAATAAAACAAAGGCCAGGCGTGCTGGCTCATGCTTGTAATCCTAGCACTTTAGGAGGCTGAGATGGGTGGATCACATGAGGTCGGGAGTTTGAGACCAGCCTGACCAACATCGTGAAACCCTGTCTCTTAAAAAAAAAAAAATGAAGAGCAATAGTCCCTTGTGGGAGAGATTTAGAATTGTCAGTAGCCCTGAACGCTCGCTTAGGGTCAGTTATCAGCCAGGGTCCACTCAAAAGACACAACACTACAGGTTTTTTTTTTTTTTTTTTTTGAGTCAGCGTTTTGCTCTTGTTGCTCAGGGTGGAGTGCAATAGCATGATCTTGGCTCACTGCAACCTCTGCCTCCTGGGTTCAAGCGATTCTCCTGCCTCAGCCTCCAGAGCAGCTGGGATTACAGGCATACGCTACTACGCTTGGCTAATTTTGTATTTTTAGTAGAGATGGGGTTTCTCCATGTTGTTCAGGCTGGTCTGGAATTCCTGACTTCAGGTGATCTGCCCACCTTGGCCTCCCAAAGTGCTGGAATTACAGGCGTGAGCCTGCCTGGCCCACACTACAGTTTTTAACTGAGGGAATTTAATATAGGGGATTGTTAACAAGGTATAAAGATGTGTTAACTAGGTAACTGAAGCGGTATAATGCCAACAGTAGCAACTGCAGGAAGTAGTTACCATTCCTAGGGTGGTGTTATTAAAATGTAGACGCTTGAAGGAGGGGCATGGGGAGGCAAAACCAGACATCAGAGGAGAGGGCGCTGCTCGGCTGGGGCTGCTGTCTCTGGGGAGAAGACAATGAGGCTGGTTCTGCAAATGTTGGAGTAAGTGCAGACTGGATTCCACTGCTGCTTCCAGAATGTTCCAACTGCCACTGCCAGGATGAAGAAGCAAGAGGGGGTGACACCAGACAGGACAGGAATAAGCAGGAAGCAAAGCCCCCTATTGATAGAGAGAAAGCGGGATCAGCTGGCAAAGCAGAAGTGTTTGCAGAGGCCCAGCCCGGGCATTGTAGAGCCAAGAACAGCAGGTGGCTTTGGAGCTTGGTCAACCCGCTCCAGAGGCCTGAGTTTAAAGCTAGACCCATCCACTGCCTCCTCCAGTGATTGGACTTTTGCTAGGTGAGTACAATGAAGCCAGGTAAAGGGAGAGGAGAGTGCATGCCACCGATTTACAATTCAGGATCCTGGAATATAATTCCATGAGGATACAGGGGTGAGGGTGGTGCAGAGTAGCCCAGTTCAAGGGACTGTGGGCCTGGGGATGAGGACGTTTGCTTCTCCACATGCGGTCCATGGACCCGCAGCATCAGCATCGTCTGAGCGCTTGTGAGAAATGCAGAATTTCAGGCCACTGAGACCGCAGGAATTGGAATCTGCATTTTCCATATCTCCTGGTGGTCCTCAACTACATACTGGTTTGGGATGGGAAACTGGAAGGCGTGGGCTGGGAAACTAGGGGGTGGTGATCAGCGGGTGGGCGGCTTGGCTGCAGCAAGAAGGGCAGGCGCTGGAAGACAGCACCTGGGCATATGCTTCCAAGCTGGGGCTATTTAAGTAGGAGGAAGCCGTAGTCGTCTGGCCTTGGGACCTCTGAACGAAAGTTCCCCGTAGCCAGAAAGAATTTCCCCACTTCCACAAGTTAGTAGATTCGATTCCCATCCCATTAGCTGGTAATTTACAGTGTAGTGAATTTCCTTATTTTTTTTTTTCTTCCCAAGACTTTCAAACAGTAAAGCCAACCCCTTTATTTGTCTTTGAGCTCGTCCGGTCTGGCTTCCCCTCTCCGATCGTTCGCAGTGGGACAGGCCACCCGGCCTCCTTCCTTCCCTCGCAACCTTCCTGGCCTGGGAGAGGACGCGTTTTGCATTCAGGGAAAACCAATCGCTCCCCTATCGTACATAACCAAGAAAAATGGTGGCAGACGAGGGGCGTGGCAGAGCGATTAGTGTGGCCTGGACCCTGCGTGCCTTGCGCGCTGCGTCTTCTTTGCGTCTGCGTAGTTCGCTCATCTCCCTTTCTGCCTCCGCTGCCGCCATGGCTCCCGTGGTTAGTATGGCTCCGCGTGAGGCCTCGGCTCCAGGAGAGGCACGTGGGCCTCGCGGAGCCCGGCACCTACCCAGGCTCTCTGGGGACGGCGCCCTGCAGCGTCCAGCTGGGGTGGGCTGGCAGGTCGGCCGGAGTGGGCCAGAGCCCCTGCCGATCCCAGCACGTTGTAGGTGGAGGAGGCCGCAGCCCGAGGCCCGTGAGGGGGATCCGGGAGGTCTCGGAGGCCGGGGCTTGGGCTCGGGTCCCAGCTAGGGGCTAGCTGGGAGCTGGAGCCTGAAGACTGCGGGATGGGCCGGCAACTGGTCCTTGGACCCCGGCCCTGGGTCTGATAACCTGGGTGGAGGGCGGGGAGGAAGAACGGGACCTGCTACCGCGCATTCGGAAGTCCACGGCCAAGACTCCGGGACGAATCCGCGGAAGGGCAGCTTGGTCGGCCTGCTTTCGGAGAGGAGGCCGGCGTTTGAGGAGCTTTCTAGTGTCCCCAGAGGAAATTAGTTTATCAGGGCGCACTGTAGACACCTAAACGGGTGGTACAGTGGTGCAGGGGGAAGGCTCTCATTCCATTCTCCTCTAGGCTGAGACTGGGCTGTGCAGCGCCCTCCTCCCAGGTTATTTGAGAAAATTGTTTTTCCGTGTTCTTCGCCCCAAGATCCTACTTTTTCTCTTTTGTTGGGACTCCCTGGTTAACATTTCCGGTTTTTCTGCTCTTTCTGTCTGGTTGGGCTTTGAAATGCATTTTGGTTTAAAACCTTGATGGAGAAGTATCAAGTCCATTGTGGGTAGGTCTGTTGATTGATTGTGTATGTCTGTGCTAGATCTTAAAGCATTCCTCTTAGATTGTTACTGGGAAGAGACTTAAAAAAAAAGTGATTTTTGTAGTGGCCAAATGTTTGAAAAGTTAATCCAGTTAATACACATTTTAGATGAAGTTCTTTTAAACATAAAGGAAAGAAGATGAGATGTGTTCTTGGAAAGGTCTCTTTGAGTTCTGCAAAGCTTTTAAACGTGAAAGTACAGGTAGCTAGGATGCACAAGTGCATTAATGGAGTCAAATTTGTAGAGGAATAAGATTAACATAAGCTTCTTCGTAAGGGTGAAGAAACTAGAACCTTGTAGGATGTACTTTGCTGCGTGGTTTGGAAGTAATAATGCATAGATTAAACGAATCAAAAGGTCAGAAGTTTTTGACGGTAGTGTTATAACAAGATCCTAGGTTTCAGCCTTAACCTTGTCCAAGATGGAGTGGACAGGCAGCTAGAATACTTTGCAATTCCCTTCACTGTTCATGAGAAGGTGAATGAGACAGTATTAAGGGAGGTGAGCTAAGATGGATTAGGATCCTGTCCTGAACATGTAGGACAAGGATTGATTTCACTTGAAAACTGTTATGGGTATGCAAGGCATTTTGTATGCCTGTACTGTAATTTTGGAAAAAAATAAAATAGTATTTTTTGAAATTGTATTTGGAAATTTTAGGGCAAATAAAAGGAAATGTTCATTTTATTGTGGTTCATAAACTAAGAGACTTTCATGCCTGTAGAGATTGGGGAGGCTGGAAAGTTAGAGTGGGTCAAGAGTGCTAGAAGGATTTCCCCATCAAAAGGGCATGACCTCAGGCCCCCAAACTTGTAGAGAAGCATCTGCCTGCATTATACCTCTGCCACTCAGGCAATGATGCCTCTTGGCCCTCTTGCAAAGGGAACACAGCTCCATGATTTTTGTATTTGTGTGGAATTTTATACCTATGACATTTCTGGTTCTGTTAATCTTGTTTTTCTGACTGATTGAATCTTCATCTCTGTTATTGTTTGTGTATTTTCTTAGAAAAAGCTTGTGGCGAAGGGGGGCAAAAAAAAGAAGCAGGTTCTGAAGTTCACTCTTGATTGCACCCACCCTGTAGAAGATGGAATCATGGATGCTGCCAATTTTGTAAGTTACATCCTTATTGCCACTCGGGAGGTCATGAACATCTTGAGATAACTGTTGAGAAAATCTACTGGGGTACATTTCTGTTTTCAGGCTTATAGGCAGCCTCACAAGTCTGGCTGTATCATTTCACCCTGGGAGTGTGGGCAGATTACTTGTTTCCAAGTCTTGCTTCCTCTTGTGTGTGCAGCAGTTGTGAGGAGTAAAGGAGATGGGCTTGGAATTTAAGCAGGAAGGACTCTAGCAAGAGGTGTTAGGGGACTATCTTGTTTTTCTCCTCTAGTTTCCACAAATGATTTTACTTAAAAGTTACTGAGAAACAGAAAAATTTCATTGGGTCCGTGGCATCCTCGTTTTTTTTGGAGATGGAGTGTTTCTCTGTCACTCAGTCTGGAGTTCAGTGGCGAGATCTTGGCTCACTCACTGCAGCCTCCACCTCCCGGGTTCAAATGATTCTACTGCTTCAGCCTCCCAAGTAACTGGGATTACAGGTGTGAGCCACTGCGCCTGGCCTCTCCTTTGCTCTTTTGTGTGTTTAAACATAAGTGGGGGACCCTGATCCTGACTATGGGTGTTGCCTCTGTCCTGGGCCTCACTTCTTAGATGTGGAGCTTTGGACAAGTGGCAGCAGTTCCTGAAGCTTTCTATATTATTAAGCATCTAAGCTTCAGTCTTTAAAGTACCCTGTTTGGCTGGGCTTGGTGGCTCACACTCGTAATCTCCACACTTTTGGGAGGCTGAGGCGGGCAGATCATCTGAGGTCTGGAGTTCGAGACCAGCCTGACCAACGTGGTGAAACCCTGTCTTTAAAAAAAAAAAAAAAAACAAAATTAGCCAGGTGTAGTGGTGCATGCCTGTAATCCCAGCTACTTGGGAGGCTGAGGCAGGAGAATTGCTTGAACCCAGGAGGCAGAGGTTGCAGTGAGCCAAGATTGCACCACTGCACTCCAGCCTAGGCAGCAAGAACAAAATTCTGTCTCAAAAAAAGTACCCTGCTTGGTGAATTGTAATTGGAGCCTGTTTTTTTATTTTTTATTTTTTTTGATATTGCCCTGTGCTGATTTTTTGCCCTTGTATTTGGCCCATTCCCCAATATTCCTCTATCCTATTGCAATCTAGAAATATTAAACAATCCCACCGCCGTATTTTGACTGAGCAGTTTGGTTTTGACATTTTATTCTTTTTCCTCTTGTAGCCATGCTTGGGGGATTCAGACTTGTGTGCAGAAGTCTGCTAAATTTGCATTTGCTCTAAATTCCCCAGAAGGTTGAACTATTACCAGAATCAGTATCGTTACAACAAAAATAATTTTTAAACACAAAATAATTATGGCCACGAATTTTTCAGAATGGAATTTGGGTTACCTCTTATAGTTTATTGACTTTATGCATATGCTGTTTGCATCTGTGTCCTTCAAGAAATCCCTTATTTCCTTAGTTCTTTCTCTCTCTCCAGTGACTTCTGGCTTTTCTTTGTGGCCCTGAGGTCAGGAGTTCAAGACCAGCCTGGCCAACATGGTGAAGTGCTGTCTCTACCAGAAAAATACACAAATGAGCTGGGCATGGTGGCACATGCCTGTAATCCCAGCTACTCTTTCTCAGCTTTGGTGTATTCCAGTTTGGTATTCATATGTTGGCTCTGTCCTGGGATTATTCCTGTCTCCCTCCCTCTAAGCCATTACCTTAGCCTACTCATCTGTGTATGTGATTGTCTTTCCTTCTGGAAGTTTCCTTAGGATAGAAAACTTAAGTCATTTATGAATCTTCAGATGCAGAATTCAAGATTTCTGACCTAATCACTTTGTCCCATCTGTGGTTAATGTATAATTTTTATTTATTTTATTTTATTTTTTTTAGACAGAATCTTACTCTTGTCACCCAGGCTGGAGTGCGATGGTGCGATCTTGGCTCACTGCAGCCTCCACCTCCAAGGTTCAAGTGATTGTCCTTCAGCCTTCCAAGTAGTTGAGATTACAGGCATGTGCCACCATGCTTGGCTAATTTGAGTACTTTTTTTATCGTAGAGACAGCACTTTACCATGTTGGCCGGGCTGGTCTCAAACTCCTGACCTCAGGTGATTTGCCTGCTTCGGTCTCCCAAAGTGTTAGAATTATAGGCGTGAGCTGCTGTGCCCAGCCAAATTTTTATTTTTTGAGAAAGGGTCTGTTGCCCAGGCCGGAGGACAGTGGCATGATCCTGGCTCACTGCAGCCTCAACCTCATGGGCCCAAGTGATACTCCCACCTCAGCCTCTGGAATAGCTGGGAACACAGGCATGCACCACCATATCTAGTTAATTTTTAAGTTTTTTTTGTAGAAAAAGGGTCTTTCCAAGTTGCCAAGCTTGTTTTGAACTCCTGTGCTCAAGTGATCTTTCTGCCTTGGCTTCCCAAAGTGATGGGATTACAGGCATGAGCTACTGCACCCAGCCAGTTAACATATTTTGTATTGGAGTTTTTAAAAAGAAAATTTTAGGAATTTTGAGCTGAAAGGGACTTCGTGTCATTGCATTAGCCAGAAAACAACTAAAAAGGTCCTTTTTGGGCAAAGCTTCCTGAAATACAAGGAGGTGAATGTCTTGCCCAGGCCCACACAGGGGTTTGCAGAGAGTGTCTCGGGCTCCTGAGTGGCTTGCTTCTGCTGTACCACCCATGGCCCTGGTCAAGTCTAGAACTGTTGTGGTCACTATGTCTTGGTGCCTTCTGCTGTGTTGAAGGCTTGTTTTCTGATAGTGCTGGGAATGGTGCTTCATACTCCTTAAATTCAGAAGTTGCTTCTAGCTTCGGTTGTGTGTACCTTGTGAAAGTTTTATTTATTTGTTTGTTTGCGTTTGTTTTTTGAGACAGGGTCTCTCTCCCCCAGGCTGGAGTGCAATGGCGTGATCTTGGCTCACTGAAACCTCTGCCTCCTGGGCTCAAGCAGTTCTCCTGCCTCAGCCTTCCGAGTAGCCGGGACTACAAGCGCTTGCCACTATAGGGTTTTGCCGTGTTGTCCAGCCTGGTCTCAAATCCCTTCCACAGTGCTGGGATTACAGGCGTTCTTTGTAAAAGTCTGGCCTTGGGTTTTCCGTCTCCTCCTGTGTTGCCTGCTAAGCCTTCCACGCAGAGGCATATTTGATCTTGCGTGGAAGTAGCAAGCAGTTGATGCTGGGATGCTGTCTCAGTGTGTATATGTAAATGGGATTTATTACTATTTTTTAAAAAGATTGAACATTTAAGAAACCAGTATTAGGGCCAGGTGTGGTGGCTCACACCTGTAATCCCCACGCTTTGGAAGGCTGAGGTGGGAGGATCACTTGAGCCCAGGAGTTTGAGAACAACCTGGGCAACATAGAGAGACCCCTTCTTTAAAAAAAAAAAATGAAAAAATTAGCTAGGGCCAGATGGGCTTACTCATGCCTGTAATCCTAGCACTTTGGTAGGCTGAGGTGGGTGGATCGCTTGAACTCGGGAGTTTGAGATCAGCCTGGGCAACATGGTAAAATCCTGTCTTGTCAAAAAATAAAAAATTAGCTGGTGTGGTGGCACATGCCTGTGCCACCTATTCTGGAGGCTGAGGTGGGAGGAACACTTGAGCCTGGGAGGTCGAGAGTTGAGCCTCGGAGGCTGAGACTGCAGTGAGCTGTGATTATGCTGCTGCGCTCCAGCCTTCATGACAGGGTGGGACTCTGTCAACCAAAACAAAAAAAATGATAGTAGTTCAGTGTTGGGAGACAAAAAAATATTGTACTGAGAGAGATGAACCTGTCACTTCATCGGTCAGTTTAACGATTTCCACAGGAGCAGTTTTTGCAAGAAAGGATCAAAGTGAACGGAAAAGCCGGGAACCTTGGTGGAGGGGTGGTGACCATCGAAAGGAGCAAGAGCAAGATCACCGTGACGTCTGAGGTGCCTTTCTCCAAAAGGTACGGGAGGGAGGTGTTTGTGGCCTGCGTGTACCCAGTGCTCAGCCCGCCTTTTCCCTGCATGGGAGGGGGGGCACCCGCAGAGTGATTGGTTTGCATCTGTTAATTTCTGGAACCATGCCCAGTGCAGGAGCCAGTGGATGAATGCTGTCATGGTCGTTAACCGTAGGCAACTTTTGGTGGTTTTAAAATTTTGTCTTTCACAGGCTAAAGTTTTTTTTTTTTTTTTTTTTTTGGCTTTAAGGAGTGGAGAGTTTAATAGGCAGGAAGGATGGGAGAAGGAAGAAACTCCCTTGTACAGAGACAGAGGGAGGGGGAACTCCAGAGCCAAAAGAGAAGGTCCCCCAAGTATTTTTTTTTTTTTGAGACAGAGTCTTGCTCTGTTGCCCAGTCTGGAGTGCGGGGGCACGATCTTGGCTCACTGCAACCTCCGCCTCCTCAGTTCAAGCAATTCTGCCTTGGCCTCCCGAGTAGCTGGGATTACAGGTGCCTGCCACCACACCTGGCTAATTTTTGTATTTTTAGTAGAGATGGGGTTTCACTTTGTTGGTCAGGCTGGTCTTGAACTCCAGATCTCAGGTGATGCACCTGCCTCGGCCTCCAAAAGTGGTGGGATTACAGGTGTGAGCCACTGAGTCAGACCTTTTTTTTTTTTGAGACAGAGTCTTGCTCTGTTGCCCAGGCTGGAGTGCAATGTTGCGATCTCAGCTCACTGCAACCTCTGCCTCCCAGGTTCAAGTGATTCTTCTGCCTCCGCCTCCCGAGTAGCTGGGGCTACAGGTGCCTGCCAGCACGCCTAGCTAATTTGTTTTTTTCTTACACATTGCTACAAAGACGTGTCCAATAATTTTTGTATTTTTAGTAAAGACGAGGTTTCACCATGTTGGCCAGGCTGCTCTTGAACTCTTGACTGCAAGTGATCTACCAGCCTTGGCCTCCCAACGTGCTGGGATTACAGGCCTGAGCCACCAAAGCCCCGGCCAGGCTAATTTAAGCAATAAGGTACTCAGACTTGCTTAGACTGTTCTCTCAAAAATATTCTTGGCTGGGCACAGTGGCTTATGCTTGTAATCCCAGCACTTTGGGAGGCGGAGACAGGAGGATTGCTTGAGCCCAGGAGTTTGAGACCAGCCTGGGCAACATAGTGAGACCCCATCTCTAACAAAGTTAAAATTAGCTGGGCATGGCGACATGTGTTTGTAGTCCCAGCCACTTGGGGGGCTGAAGTGGGAGGAGGGCTTGAGCCCAGGAGGTCAGGGTTGTAATGTGCTGTCATTGTGCCGCTGCAGGCCAGCCTGGGTGATGGAGTGAGACCCTAGCTCAAAAAAAAAAATATATTGCAGGCCAGGCATGGTGGCTCATGCCTATAATCCCAGCACTTTGGGAGGCCGAGGCAGGTGGATCATCTGAGGTCAGGAGTTCCAGACCAGCCTGGCCAACCTGATGACACCCTGTGTCTACTAAATATACAAAATTAGCTGGGTGTGGTGGTGCACGCCTGTAATCCCAGCTACTCAGCAGGCTAAGTCAGGAGAAACACTTGAACACGGAAGGCAGAGGTTGCAAGGAGCCAAGATCATGCCATTGCACTCCAGCCTGGGCAACAAGAGCAAAACTCTGTCTCAGAAAAAAAAAAAAAAGTGTGTGTTTGTGTGTGTGTGTGTGTGTGTGTGTGTAGCTTCCTCCGTCTCTAGATCACAGTGAAAACCTTTCGTTTTTTACTTTTTTTTTTTTTTTTGGAGACAGCATCTTACTTTGTTGCCCATACTAGAGTACAGTGGCTGCATCTTGGCTCCCTGCAACCTCTGCCTCCTGGGTTCAAGTGGTTCTCCTGCCTCAGCCTCCTGAGTAGTTGGGATTACAAGTGCCTGCCACCATGCCCGGCTATTTTATTTATGTGTTTTAGAGGGAGTTTCACTCTTCTTGCCCAGGTGGGAGTACAATGGTGCAATCTTGGCTCACTGAAACCTCCGCCTCCCAGGTTCAAGTGATTCTCCTGCCTCAGCGTCCTGAGTAGCTGGGATTACAGGCACCTGCCACCATGCCCGGCTAATTTTTTTGTTTTTAGTAGAGATGGGGTTTCACCACGTTGGTCAGGCTGGTCTGGAATTCCTGACCTCAGGTGATCCACCCATCTCGGCCTCCCAGAGTGCTGGGATTACAGGCGTGAGCCATGGTGCCCGGCCCACACCCAGCTAATTTTTGTATTTTTAGTAGATACAGGGTTTTGCCATGTTAGTCAGACTGGTCTTGAACTCCTGACCTCAGGTGATACACCTGCCTTGGCCTCCCAAAAGTGCTGAGATTACAGGTGTGAACCAACGCCCCTGGCCAAGAGCTTTCCTTTTTATTTCCAGTTATTTTCCTTTTAAGTGCTACTGTGGCACTGGACAAGGTATCTGAAGACCTCAGTTTAGATGGGGTCCACTCTAGGTGATTCCTGGGGGCCCATTTTCTTTCATTTCTAAATGGAGACATTAATCTGCTAGTTCCCTCCTATGTTATCTGGTGGTTTTTGAGGATGAGGTTAAAATACTTTACCAGTTGCTGAAGAATTTAATAATGCGTACACGTAGCTCCTTGCCTGGGGCTGTGGCCTATTAGGAGCTTTTAATTATACTAAATCAAGTAGTGGGAAATTTTAAGTTGTGTTAGAAGAAATTGGTTGTAGTTAAGCTTTTGCTTTTATTTTTAGCTATGTCAGTGAAGAAATGACTTTGGAGCTTAAGTGAAGTCCTCTCAGTTTGCCTGGGAAGCAGTGAGCGTGGGGCTTCCGGGGTGTCCAGAGCCTCTGGCCTGCTGGGCTGTGGCAGAGCCCTCAGGGAAGATTCTGTGATCTTCCTGTGACCTGTTGACCAGGGTGGCGTGTCTCCTGGCATGTGTCACTTCCTTTTTCACAGATTTTCTGTTCTTTATCCAGTGGAGAAGGGAAGGTGCCTTAATTGTCTATTACAGCTTTCCTTTCTTGATAATAGTTTTATTTTCCTGAAACGTTCAAGGTGTCCCTAATGTAGAACTTTTTCTGCCTCTGAATTTGTATAGGGTTATTTTCTTTTTTAATTTAGACAGATCAACGAGATAGAAAATTAGCAAGGATATCCAGGACTTGAACTCAGACCAGGAACAAGTAAACTTAACAAATAATTACAGAACTCTCCACCCCAAATCCACAATACATACATTTTTCTCAGTATCATATTACAACTGTTTTAAAAGTGACCGCATCATTGGAAATAAATCACTCCTCAGCAATTGCATAGCATTTCACAGGTTTAAATAAAATATTGGTTGGCTGCTTGTTTGCTATTTTCATCTTATTCCTTCCTGTCTCCATTGTTAAACACAATTATTGGCATAATAGAGGATTTTAATACCCATTTTTAGACTGCATTCTAGCCTGGGCAGTAGAACAAGAATCCTATTCTCTCTCCCTCTTTTTCTTCCTCTTTCTTTCTCTCGTACATTCTTTTTTTTTCTTTCTTTCACTCTCACTTTCTTTCCTCTTTTCCTTTCTTTCAAAAAAAAAATAAATAAATAAATAAAATGACTCCACTCATCAAGTTGATGTAACACAAGTTACTTGACCATGTTTTCATTGTGTATTTATGTTGTTTTCAGTGTTTCTCTATTATGAAAATGCTATCATAAAATTTTGAAAAGGCTTTATGTATCTAAGGGACTTGTATGCCATTTTATCCTGTGGGCTATGGTGACACATCTAATTGTTTTGAGCTGGGAAGTGACATGGTCAGATTTACATTTTAGAAAAAGTGAGCCATGTATTGTAGGTGGTTGAGATTAAAGACAAAGAGACTCATAACAAAACCATTTAAATAGTCTAGGTAAGATTTGATAGGGGTATGAACAAGGCCAGAAGCAGAGGAGATTAAGAAGAGGGCCTATGCAAAACCAAAATCAAACAAAGAGCCCCCCAACACTACCCCTCCCAACTGGAATACATCTAACCAAGGAGGTTAAAAAATGGGCAAAATACATAAACAGACACTTTTCAAAAGAAGACATACCAGTGGCCAAGAAACATGAAAAAATGCTCAACATCACTAATCATCAGAGAAATGCAAATCAAAACCACAGTGCAATACCATCTCACACCAGTCAGAGTGGCTATTATTAAAAAGTCAAAAAATAAGAACAGCTGCTGGTGAGGTTGCAGAGAAAGAGAATGCTTTCACTTTGGGAGGGAATGTAAAGTAGTTCAACTATTGTGGAAATCAGTTTGGAGATTTCTCAGGTAACTTAGAACTACCATTTGACTCAGTAATCCCATTAATGGGTATATATCCAAAACAAAATAAGTTGTTCTACCCAAAAGGCACATCCATTCATATGTTCATCGTAGCACTATTCATAATAGCTAAGACATGGAATCAACTTAAGTGCCCATCAATTGTGGATTAGATAAAGAAAATATAGTACATATATACCAAGGAATACTATGCAGCCATAGAAAGAATGAAATCATGTTCTTTGCAGCAACATGGATGCAGACAGAGACCATTATCCTAAACAAATTTACACAGAAACAGAAAACCAGATACTGCAAAATCTCACTTGTAAGTGGAAGCTAAACAATGGGTACGCGTGGACATAAAGTTGGCAACAACAGACATGGTAGACACTGGGACTACTAGAGTGTGGAGTATGGGAGGAACGGGTGAGTACTGAATAACTATTGGGTGCTATGCTCAGTACCTGAGTGACAAAATCAAGCATTCCCATCATGAAATCCTGCGTAATTTCATCATGCAGTCTACCCAGGATAACAAACTGTACATATGCACCCTGAATCTAAAATAAAAGTTGAAATTATTTAAATAATTTTAAATAATAATTTCACATAAAAAAGAAGAAGGCCTAGATTGGAAGACACTTGGGTTTTAGAATTCATAGGATTCCCTGAGTAATTGGATGAAAGTAGGTGGGAAGAAATAACAAGAGGACTCCAGTGTTTCTGGTGTTCGCAGTTTAGTGGTTGGTAATGTCCTTCAACAAAATGAAAAATGGAGAAAAGGGGCAGATTATGATTACAAGTTTACATTGAGTTTTAAGTATATTTTGAGCTATTTGCTGGATATATACCTTTGGATATTTGTATCTGAAGTGGTTTGGGCTGGAGATAAAATTTAGGAGTCATGAGGGAACATGTTGTAGCTTGGATAAGTCTTCCTGGGGAAATTGTGCAAAAAAAAAAAAAAGAGGCTCAGGCAAAACCGTGGAAAATATCAGTATTTAAGAGATCAGAGGCAGAGTTAATATAAATAAAAATATGAAACCCATTGTTCAAAATGCAGGGGGAAAAAAGCACTGTTAAAAGTGTATTGCAAAGTATTTTCCTTCTTCCATGATCTCTCTCTTGCCATCATGGTGGTTTTGTTTGCTACTTAATATCATTCCAAATAAGGAAAAACTAAAACTTTAAATTATTAGCTGAATTTTATTGTTCATCTTTATATTGTGCAGTGCCAATTTTTAACAGCTTTATTGACATAAATTTACATACAATAAATTAATCCATTTAAAATGCTCAGTTCAGTGGTTTTTAGTATGTTCACAGACTTGTGCAACCATAACCACAATTTAATTTTAGGACATTTGCATCATCACAGAAAAAAAACACCCTTGCACCCATTAGCAATCTCAATTATCCTCTTCCCCAGTCCTAGGCAACCATTAATCTACTTTCTGTCTCTGTAGTTTTGTCTATTCTGGACATGTAATACAAATTGAATCATACAATATGTGGTCTTTTGTGACTGGCTGCCTTTAGCAATGCCAAGTTTTAATGCAAATATCAGAATATTTATATTTCATGGCTCATCTCTGGAGGGTGCCTTGAGCTATACAGAAGAGAGAAATTCAAGGCAGACTCAGGAAGGTTGGAATAAAAAGGAAAGATCTCCTCCTATTCTTCAACAATGTGGCTGGCCAAAGGAATGCTTGTGGGACAAGTGGAGACCCTCACAGGTGCCCATACCCTGGCCAACAGTGAAGTTTGTGGAAATCAAGCTGGGCATCTCCTCTATCCATGATCTGCTTCCCTAACTTATGGCATATGGGTGATCCCTATAGATCTTTAAACCTCTGTGTCACAACATGCTCAGTACCTGCTTGGGGGTGGCTAAGAGGTTTATGTGCCAACACGCAACCCCACCTTATTACCAGCCACATGTGCCAGAGTGCTGCCAGTGTTAGGCAGGAATGAAATGTGCACTCAACTCCTTGGACACTATACAGGCCCTTTCTAGGGGCAGAGGGTGGCAGCACTCATGAGATGGAGGGGGAGAGGGGAAGACCATGCAGGACCAGGGATGCAAAGGGGGAATACTAGTAGGTACAAGAACCCACCTCTGGGAGATGGTAGGAGACAGGATGAACATGAGCTGAGGCTCCAAGCCCAGCACATGTTTCATTGTCCCATTGGACTTTGCTTATAAAACAGAAATTCAAAAATAAAATTAAGAATTTCAAGATAGTGACTGCAAAACATTAAATCCCAAGCAGAGGCCCTTCTGAGCACTGGGTCTTGTGCCACTGCACTGGTTTCACTTCTTTGAAGCTGTTCCTGGTCAGAGAAATGAAAAAATCAGAAGCAGCAGAAAGAAAAGTATGCTGGGAGTGATGAGAGAGTGATGTCAAAGAAGCCAACAGAGGAAACTGAAAAAGATGAGAGTGATCAACATCACCATTGCAAGAGAAAAGTGTAGGTAAGAAAAGGACTGAAAACTCTCATATGACAGCAATTGCGACTGCTGAGAGCAATTTCAGTAGAACGGAAGGTACAGAAGCCAGAATATGGGTGTTTCAGAAAGCATGAGAAGTATAGAAGAGACAATGAGTGTTGCCTTGTTCAAGAAACTTGGCTGTAAAGGGAAGGGATGAGAGTAGAACTTTGAGCTGCAAGGGTCTGTTGCAGAGTTTGGTAAATGACAGCCCATATGCTGGTCCATGGACTATTTTTTTGTGACTAAAGTTTTATTGGAATACAGTATATACTCATTTATGAATTGTGTCTGTTTTCACATGACAATGGCAGAGTTGAGTAGTTGCAACAGAGAACATATCGTCTGCAAAGTCTGAACTATTTACTATCTGGCCCTCGACAGAAGGTTTTTGATCCCTAACATAGAGTGGTGGTTTTTAGAGTGTGGCTCCTGGACCGGCAGCATCAGCATCACCTGGGAACTTAGCAACACAAATTCTTGAGCCACATCCCAGACCTAGTGAATCAGAAACCTTGGAATGGTAACTTCTATTCTGTGTTTCTTTAAGCTCTCCAGGCAATTCTGATTCACCTTAAAATTTGAGAACCACTGGGATAGAGTGCAGATAGAAGAATTTTTGATGGAGGGGAGAACCTCTTCCTCTGAGCCAGAGGGAAGGAAGAAAGGATGAGTGGGGACACATTAAGAGGAGTGCCACTCACCAGGTTCCATTCACTCCTTTTACTGTCACACTCAGATTAGCAACCTTACCTGGTCCAATATTAGATGGAAGCAACCAGGACAGATTTCCAAGTGATGTGCACAACACCACCTAGGTCTTAAGTTAAACAAACAGGGAGAAAGATTTCAAGTTAGTATATGGTATGGAAGAAAGTTCTATTCAACAGTTGTAAGGTCGTGTATTCTCAGGAGAACTGCATGTTCATCCATTCGTACATTACATAGGGACTTTGAGCTTAAGACAGCCTGTTAGGTCTTCTCCAATCTAAAATTCTATGATTCCTGCCTAGAATGAACACTTCTTTCTAATCTGATTATTCTATCTAGAGTCGAAGTTTCTTCTTGGGATACATTCTGGTCTGTGGAGCTCTTTCTTTATTTCTAGGGGTCAGGTCTCAGCTGCTTAGGGTTTAATTAAACCAGCTAGTCAAAGAATCCACTGACCTGCTAAGAGACCCGTCAAAGGGCAGGGACAAATTTGTCTTTTCTCTCTGTTCTATTCTAAGAATTCTTGTCAATATTTAGTGAATGATTCTTGTGTTTTGAAAAGCTGTGAAAGTGTGAAAGCCAGGGTTTTCTAGGTCAGCAGTATATTTTCCACACTCTTCAATGATTGTTGCTTACATTTTATGAATTTGTAATTCAAGTTCAATTGTATCCTTAGCAAACCAGTTCACATCGTCACAATCTCATACATTTGCTTTATGCTATACAATTAGAATTGCTTTTCTTTATGAAAAAACAAATCTATTTTCAGGTATGAGGTATCTGATTTCCAGACTTGTTTTCCCTAGCTGTGTTCATTATGAAAAAATACCAGAGAAAGAGAAAGGGGGCATTCAGAGAGAAAATGAAGCTGATATCCCTGGTCTATCATATTGGGACCTATGGGCTCTGAAGGGCTCATGTGAACTCACATCTAGGGTTGGGGAAGGACCTAAAGAAGGTAGTAGCCAAGATCTAATCTAAAAATTATTAAAAACATTTTGTTAGGAAACCAAATAAAAAATGTGTTTTCTTTGAATGGAAATTTTTGATGGCCTCTGTGTGTGTGTGTGTGTGTGTGTGTATGTGTATTTTCTCTTTGATTCATTGTCTTTTTACAGCTTTGTGTTTTTTTTTTAACCAATTAGTTTCTCAAACAACAAAGGTATGAAATGTTTCTCTTTCATATTTGCTTTAAATACTTTCTGTAGTTGGTTGCTTGCATTTTAATTTTGGCAATGATTTTATTTATAGCATCTAAAAATAAGAAGTAGTCAAATGTGTTAGTGTTTCTTAAATGAGAAGGTGGAGAAATGTCATGTTTACCTGCAGGCCAGAAAAATTTCCTGTATAGGAGAATTTTTTTATGCTTTAGAAGTGCTGCAATGAATGTACATTATTTTGGCATGGATAGATTTGCTATCTCTGGTTGGGAGACTGGGGTAAAGAGATGAGAGAGGATCACTATTAGCTGCTATTACCTGGATGATAGTGCCTTAGGTGCCTAGCTATTGGAGGGCTTTGTCAGATTCTTTTTAAATAAGCTCGCAGAGGTATCTGTCCAAGCTTTATTCCTGTGTACAGATACTAGTAAGAAGGTAGAATGACTGCTACTCACATCTGCCCATCAGCCCTGCTGGGGCCTCAGCACAGTCTGTGATCATATATGAGGAAGAATCTAGGCAGGTGAGATGTCCATTCCTAATTGAAAGACCAGTGATGGGCAACTAGAATGATGTTCTGTTTATGAAACAGCAGTTCTAAGCTAGTTGACCACTCACCCATAGTTGCTGGATGATTTCTTCTTTCCATTTATTTATTAATTCTTTTGTAGAGATGGGGGCATCTCTCTTTGTCACCCAGCCTGGAGTGCAGGGGTGCAGTCATGGCCCACTGCAGCCTCGAACTCCTGAGCTCAAGCAATCTTCCTGCCTCAGCCTCCTGAGAAACTGGGACTATAGGCTTGAGCCATTGTGCCCAGCTGATGCTAGGTTATTTCTGAAATGTTCCCTAAAGTGTGAAGACCTGGTCTAGTTTTGTGCCCCTACTTCCTTTATGGTCAACAATCTACTCTTGAGACTTTCGTTAGCTTTGAAGCTCTAAAATTGTGAAACTTGTCTGCTGAATGTGGCTATGATGGGCTATAGGGTATTGTACAGATTTAAAATATTAGACTCTGTTCTTAGAAGTATAGCTTTGAACATGTCTGAAATACCACTGGGCTAAGTGAACTCATCAACTTATAGCTACGGCTTATATTTTAAGATAGATGCTTGGGTAGTAGAATTGAATTCCAGCATAAAGGGGTATACTACTTCTTAAAACCAGGGCCCAAGGCCTCTGAAAAAACATTGATAAATATTCATGATTAAGGTTCATTTGTCCTGCAATATCTCCAGTAGTTCTGTGGTATTATTTGTAATAAGAAGTATGATGAGTACAATTCTGCTGTGGCTAACAGCCCTTGAATGTGGTAAGCATTCAAGACTAGAATTCACTTCCACTCATCGTTCATTTTCTGGGCTTAGCTGGGAAGATCTGGGGTATAAGTAAGCCCAGACCCTAGTCCTCTGCTGTGAGTTGGAGTAGAGTGGATACAATTCCATGTCTATCCAGATATCTACAAGAGAGGTGGACGAGAGACTGTCTTCAAGTGACATCCAGACTAACTTGAAGCTGGCTCAGGCTGTTTGGTTTGTAGAAATTCCAGTTTTCATGTTTTAACACCTAATAAATAACAGTCTATACTCTGTTTCCTACATGGTCTCCTATATCAATAGCAGCTCTTTAAGTATCTATGGTTTATAATCACATCTGACCAGAGGCTTCTTTTCCTCAGACTACATAAACTTTTCCTTCAACTCTTCTTTATGTGAAAAATTCAAAAGGGACATAATAATTTCCACTTCACCAGCCATGAATATCCCAATAGAAAAAAATGGATAAAGGATAAAACAAGCACACACAAAAAAAGTAAAAGTGTTCGGTAAGCATGTACGAAACGTTTAACTCTTTGATAAACAAAGAACTCCAAGTTAAACAGGTATACCTATCAATTTGGCAAAAGTTAAGATGATTACACCTAGTGTTAGTGGAGCTATGGGAAATAGCAGGTCCAGATGAGACTGGTAAGAGAGTGAAATGTACTTCTGGAGACAGTTTGGCAAAAGTCACCATAAGCCTTAAATATAGGCAGGCCAGCAATTTCACTTCTAGGAATTCAGCCTGAAGAAATAATCAGGCAAGCTGTATGTACACAGATGTTCACCTCTGCACTGTTTGTAACATCAAAATAGCAACAAATAACATCTAATACTAGACAGCTGGTTAAATAAACTATGATACAACCACATAAAATGATGAAATGGCTCTATATTGAAATGGAAAGATAGTCACAATATGTTTTAGGAGTAAATTGGTTGTGAAATTGAGAGAATAACATAAAGTTGTTTTTGAAAGATGTGCATTAAAATGTTAGTGGTAATTATTTTTGACTGTTAGGGAAAGGGGTGATTTTTCTTTTCTGGATCTCTATTTCTAATTCTCCCCCAGTAAACAAGTATTACTTAGAAATTAAATAAATATTAAAAGTTAAAAATATTTGCTAATTTGATAGGCAGATACACTTCTTGATTTATCTTTTTGGTTACTAGTAAGTTTAAACAATTTTTCATGTGCACTGATAATAAAATGTCGTTAAAGTCCTGCAGTTTTGGAAGAAATGTTATAGTTGGAAGGGAACCCAGCATGTTAGTTGAATAAGTTTAGAGTTTTCATTTTATAGATGAAGACCAGTAAGTCCAGGGAGGGTGTATAATTGACCAAATTTGAGATGTTATATGAGAACTCACAATCCGTGAGTCCTCTATGTGAACTGTGGTGCATGTCTGGCCCCCTTGAGTTTTCTGTTAGTTTGTTGTCTCCCTCAGATCAAGATCTTGGTACTTTGTATACACTTCCTGGTAATATCAAGTGTTCTATTGCATAAATTCAGAGATTAATTTGTGATGCATGATTACTAATGATTAATGTAGGAGGTGATTTTAAGATAGATGTGGATTTACACAAGTTTTTTGTGAGGGGAGTTTAAGAGGAATATTGATTGTACATTTGAGTGTGTACAAAGGAAGGAAGAACTTGGGGTTTGAGTCAGAGGACTTGAATGTGACTCCAGCTGCACCATTCCCTAGCTGTGAATCCCTGGGGAGGTTACTGAAACCTTTTTGAACTTTGTATATAAATGATCACAAATATGTACTTCACAAAATTGTAAAGATACTTAATGTATGAAAAAGGCCAGCAAAGCTGAATTTTACATATCTATCCTCATTTGCTTGTTTACATCTCATTAAGAGATTTGAGAATGCCAGTGTACATCACATGTTTGTTGCTGTGGTCAACATGATTTCTACTATTATGCCAATTCTAGGGGAAGGTTGGTTGTCATGGTGGACTGCAGAAAGAAGGCACAAGTATTTACATATAACCTGTTTCAGAGAATTGGGGCAAGGAGGACCCTCTTTGAGGAGGAAAGTTAAGTTTCTGCCAGGCCCTCCAGGATGAAGAGTGAGGCTGTCAGTTATGATGGTTCAGAACAATCATCTGGATCAGGCTTAAGATTTACTAAGAGCCAAACACTTCTTAGTCTGGGGGAAAACGTGTCTTCTGGTGAAGAGAGTCTCTGGGAGACATGAAGTGGGTTGGCCTACCATTAGCCTCTAGCCTTCTCAAAGTCAGGGATTGTGTGTTTCCTGTCTGCTGCTGGACCACCAGTACTGGCCCAGGTCAATAAATATTGGTTGTATGAGTAACTTCATACTTCAACCAACCACTTGGGCTATGACTGCTGAAGGTGCTGTGTGTGTTGTGCTGAGCAATTATGGGTCATTTCAATCTGGAGTCTAATTTCCTTCAGTTCTAGAAAATTCCCTTGCTTTATTTCTTTGATAATGTCCTCTCTTCTGTTTTCTCTGTTCTTTAATTTTGGAATTCCTATTATTAATGAAATGTTAGATCTTCTGTACTGATACTCTCACTTTCTCTTTTTGTTCTATTTTCTGGGTGACTTTCTCAACTTTATCTTCCATGTTTTCTATTTACTTTTTTCATTTGTCATATTTTTAAATACTAATGTTTTTCATATTCTCTGAATATCTGAATATCATTTCCTTCCATAGCATCCTACTATTTAATTAATCTAATAGGTTTAAAAACTTTTCTCAGAAAATATTAGTTATAGTTTTTTTGTGGGGGGAAGTTTTTAAAATTTCTTATATTAGTTCTAACTATTTGGGTGGCTTCTTTTTTCATATTTATATTGGTCTCTATTATAAATATTGGAGGTTTCGCTGAAATGCCTGGTGACCCCTGGCTATCTGATCATATTTAAAAATGAGGCACTAAAAAAGCTAATTGAAAGATATGCATTTACAGGCAGGGCTTGACAACTGGTAGGGTAAACTTCACTGTCCCCCCAGAAAGAACTCAGGTTTTTAGCTGGGAATTTGTAAATGTCAGTATCTTTTTGTAAAGCCTGTTTTCCTAGAGTGGAATCCTTTCATCTCTTTCCCTAGTTAGGGAGGTGGCAGGAGATTGGTGCAGGTAGTAGATTTAAGTCTCCCTCTCAGAATTTTGAAAGCTGAATTGGGGAAAGTGAGTTGGAGTTTACTCTTTGTTTAGAATGCTAACTTTGATTTAATAAGATACTTCATCTTTACTCTCAGGAATCAGGACTTCTGGGTGACCTCAAAATTAATATAAGCCAACAATGGGATGCAGCAAATAAAATAAAATGGGATTGTATCCCTAAATGCACATTTGAAACTAAAGGTAAATTAATATAAATACTCTTCTTACTTTAAAAGATAACCATCTTGAACTATAGCAATTGGCTTATAGTATCCTATTCATGGTATTTATAACACTATTGTAGTTTATACTGGTCCTGCCATCTTTTGGGAAGACCCTAAAATGTGTATCTTTGCAGTTTAAAAGGCCATTGTCAAATTGAATGAGGGTGGTAAAGAGAGTGAAGCATCTAAAGCAGAGGTTAGCACTCTATGGGCGGTTGGTCAAATGCAACCAGTTGCCTGTTTTATAAATAAAGTTTTATTGGAACACAGCCACAGCCATCATTTACATATTCTCTACGGCTGCTTTCATGCTAGAAATGCAGGCTTGAGTAGTTGTGGCAGAAACAGTATGGTGTGCAAAACCTTAAGGATTTGCTGTCTGGCCCTTTAAAGAAAAAGTTTGCCAACCCCGATCTAGAGGCCACATTCTATGTTGCATGCTTAAAGAAAGTGGAGATTTAGTTTGGACACAAAATGATGAAATAGCTATATAATAGTTAATAAGCATAATGTCTAGTATTTATTGAGTATTTACATGTCCCTGGAAATTATATGCATGTATTGTATTTGATAGTGATTAAGGATCATCTTTCTGACTAGATTATATGTTCTGCAATATCAGGTTTATAGTTCCAAAATACAGAATGCAACCTAGCAAATACAGACTTTGTGTGAATATTTGTTGAATTAAATGAGCAGTGCTATTGTGTGGAAGAGAAGAAGGTGCCTTCTTGGAGGTCAAAATAAAAATTTCAGGGAAGCAGATTTCAGAACATCAAGAAAAGCTGCTGCTGAGTTGTATCAGCTCCCTCTGAGACAGTGAGAGATTCATCCTTAATAGGGGTTTACAAGAGCCTGGTTGCCCACATAGTTGTTGATTGCTACTATCATTTTGGGGATACTTGCTTAGGGTAGCAGATGGAACAGAAACATGAAAAAAGAAGAAGCTGTCCAAATAGCTAGAAATAATATAAGAAATTAAAAATACTTCCCCCCATAAAAAATCTATACTAACATTTTCTGAGAAAAGTTTTTAAATCTATTAGTGTAATTAAAGAATAGTAGGATGCTATGAGGGCAGGAAATGATTCTCAGAAACTCAGAGAATATGAAGGCTTCTAGGATTCTACCATTCAAACTAGGATGGAGAAGACTAGAACTCAAAATTTAGGGTTGAAATAGTTCTGTTTTTACCGTATCATGCTGCCTCCCTTAGAATTTCCATAAAAGGAGCCAGAAGAACATCATAGTGAGCATCAGGAGATTTTGAGTCATAATTCCACCTCTGCAACTAATTTACCACGTGAGCCCAGCAAGCCTTTTAATCTCTCAGGGCCCAAGTGTCCTCAAGTAAGGGGGCTAGACTAGATAATCTCTAAATTCTCTTTTAGTTCTAAATTAATTTTATCCAAGGATTAGCAGGGCCCCTCCTATTGAAAAGGCAGGGCTGACTAGTTCAGACAAGATGTTTCCCTGTTATGTGCTGCCAGAGTAGTGAGGTTTTGCTATTAAAAACATTTTGCCCACCTCCTGATCCTGTTCCAGTCTTAGTCACTCAGCTCCCATCCCCTTTTAGGATCCCTATCCTGCTTTATGATACATCTTACTTGGAAAAATAGATTAAATCAGGCTGTAGCTTTAGCCATGTTGAAGGCAAGCTCTTTCTTAAGTTTTTGCTCATTTGGCTGGTGAAGAACTTGGAGTTGTTAGACTGTCTTGGAAAGCTGAGGATATTAACATTGACTTCAGAAAGGTGATTGGACATCCTTTATTTAGGGCTCTAAACATGGAGAGCTCATATTTCTCATGGGGGGAACATTTTATTTTTGGTAGAAGCAGTTTCAGCTTCCAGAATTAGCTATCTACCCATTTCTCTATGTTCTCGAACTGAAGAACTTAGACCTTAATCCTTTTCAAAAATAATGGCCAATTCAATCTTAAATGGACCCTCCTCTAGCAGCATTTTTCCTATTTTCCATCCAAATAGACATCAACTATGATCTCCAGTTACCTCTAGGCTTTTGTTTGAATTATTCCAAATTTTGGAGATTTCATTTGACTTAAATGCTTAGTATTCAACAATTTTATAGTTGCCCATATTCCACACTATATTTGACCATGTCTCTCATATTAATTGTGAGTAGCCCTAAAAACTGCAGTGTCATGTTAAGAACTTCTTTTAGTCCAAGGCATGTCAATATGTGTTGCCAACTTCCAACTGATTCTCATCCAGAAGATTAGCAAGGCCGCCACATGGTGTTCTTTTTTACAAAACGTTATTGCCTGCATTATAGCTAGGACTCGATCTGGTGACATTAATCCCAAATCTGCAGAATGGTACTCTTAATTCTGCTTGGGTGGAGAGCAACTTGAGCTCTCTGCATAAGCCTTTTATTTTAGGAATACCATCCTTTGTCATCATTTCTATTAGGCATATTAGTCAGTTGTTAGGCATTTTATTTCTCTCTTGAAAAATATTTTCTCTCTTTTCACATTTAGATGGCCAGATTATATTTCTTTAGCAAATAATCTCTAGCATTGATTTAGTTGTTGAATATCCTCCCCAGACACGTTTTAATTATTCATTAAGAAGCTATAGGAGTTACAGCTAAGAATGGAGCCTGGCTAGCAGCCCCTGGTGAAGTGTTTCTCAATTTTCCTAATAAAATGCCTATAAAGATAAAGGAAAAAAGATAATAATTGAAATATAAAAATAAAAGCAACGGCCAGCATAATTTCAACACTGGGGAAGAAGCTATACTAATTATAAAGGCAAAAATTGAGACAAACCTACGTAGGTCTCTTTCTGTGGCATAACAGACAACTTTACATGACATAGAAACCCTTTGAAATGAGGAGGGAAGATATGGAGTCCTCTTCATTGCCTATCCATTATCAGACTCAGAGACTCAGGGTTGGCGCCAGTTAAAAATTGGTCAGGTGGGCTTTTACCCATGTGGATTGATTTGTGAATCTGAGAAAGTTGTGATAGCATCCTACATTCAGAGAAATTAAAATGCCCAGGAAACAACTTGGGTGTCAGGTCAGTTTTGGCCACCATTGGGAAGGCTGGTGGAGGCATATTGCATTTCAGAGGAAAAATTCTTGCAGGTTTAGTTCTTATAGGTTGGTTTGGGAACCAAAACACTACTACTACTACCACCACCGCCATCACTACCACCACCACAACAAAACAATAAACCCTGGTAACAGCACACTTGGAATTGTAGATTCTTATGCATGCTGCAGTTTCACAGTATCAGAAAATCAGATTGTTCATGGAGTATAATGAAACCTCAGTAGTAGAGAGGTGCATTAGATGAAGTCATGTAGACCAGGGGTTTTTAACCCCCAGGCCATGGACTGGTGTCCATCTGTGACCTGTTATGAACTGCGCCACACAGCAGGAGGTGAGCAGCTGGCAAGTGAGCATTACCACCTGAGCTCTGCCTCTTGTCAGATAAATGGCAGCATTAGATTCTCATAGGAGCACAAACCCTGTTGTGAACTGTGCCTGCAAGGGATCTAGGTTGCCTGCTCCTTATGAGAATCTAATGCCTGATGATCTGAGGTGGAACAGTTTCATCCTGAAACCATCCCACCCTTGTCCCCTGCCCCATCCATGGAAATACTGTCTTTCACAAAACTGGTCCCCGGTGCCAAAAAGTTTAGGGACTGCTGATGTAGACCACTGGGCCTTGGACCAGATGGTGGGCACATTGAATAAATAAAGTAGAGCCAAAAGTACTTCAACTCTCCTGCCCTGATAAACACCGAATCAGAATAAATTTCACATTATTCAAGTTAAATAAGAGGGGAAAGCCACATGAAGTCTTTGAAAAAAACTTTACTGCAGGGGAATACACTGTTTAGAAGACACAAAGGGAGACCACTTTTTCTCCGAAAGGATTTAGTGGAGGATCCATGAACTGGAGAACTTTAGGGAACCATCTGGCTTTCTCCACAGAATACAAAAAACATGAATATTAAAGAGCCAAGAGTAAATATATGGATAATTGGCATTTCTGAAAAAAATACTTAAAGGAACAAAAGCAATAATTAAAGCTATAACAGGAAAAGTATTCATGAGCAGAAGTAAGACCCAGATTGAAAAAAATCATTGTGTTCCAGACAAATCAATGAACAAAGGCACATACAATGATGTATCCTGGCAACAATTTTAATTCATAATGATAAGAAAAAACTTTCATAAGCATCTAAACAGAAGAAACCAGCTACCTAAAAATATAACAAAAATCTGGCTATTCTCTGGCTTTTACTGTGAAAGCTTAAATTTAGAAGAAAATGGAGTATTGTATAGAGTTTTGAGAACCAAAGTTATAACTTATTGCTTTTATACCCAGCCTAGCCATCTGTAACTTGTGAAATAACAACAACGACAAAAAATTAAATTGACTATGCAAGGACTCAGAGAGATGTGCCCTCATTGAAAAAAATTGCTTGAAAGAAGGGAGAACTTATGCTAGAAAAGGATTAGCCTTAGGTTGGAAACCGATTAAAGTAGAGATATGTCCAAATATGTTTTAGTCAAGTGTATTTTAGTCACAAAATCCTTTATCTAGAGGAAATCTTCTTTGAAAATAAAAATATAAATAGCTACAATTAAAAAAAGAACGAGTCCATCTAAAAAAAAGCTACAAAGCAAAGGGAACAGTAAAAAGTTTGAAAACAGAAAACAAGAGGAAAGAATAAAGATCTACTGTATCAGTCTTAGCTGTAAATAATTGAGATACATTACATATTAAAAGATCTGAATTCTCAGATTATTTTTTAAAACCCTATGAAATTCAACTAAATTCTGTTTGTAGGAATTATACTTAAAGCAATGTGATGCAAAGAACTTAAAAAGAATTATTTTATTTCAAGAAGGGTATAATTCCAAATGAAAATATATTTAAGCAGACCAAATAATATCCCTTTGAAATATGTAGTAGGAAATTTATTTGAAATATAAAGAAAAATTAATCATTGGCAGATTACATTAAAAAAATATAAAAACCAACATTTTCTACTTTCATTTCTATTCTTTTATATCTTTCCATTTTTAATATCTATTTTCTCTATTTGGATATTTCAGGCTTCCTTATTTTAAACTGTTAATTGGATCTTTATGGAAATTTATTAGCTTTGGAAGAAAAAATATTTATAGATATCAATAGCAGAAATTACACAAATTACGTTCTTGATCACTATGCACTAAAACTAGAAATTAACAATTGCACATAAACAAGATATTCCCCAAAATAATTCCTGTGGCAAAAAAGAAATTAAAAATATAACTTTAGACAGAAGACTGCTTAGAATAATTTTTCCAAATTTTTCAAACTCAGGCCTTTTCAGTTATAAAGACTTAGCTAAGTATTACTTGAAAAAATTTTTGTACTGAGTCAGGTTATACATGCAATATGACATTCAGATATTAAGTATAATTTGATGTATTTTGACAATGTATATATCTGTGGTATATATTTAGCTTTACAAAGAATGGACAGAGTCTTCAAAAGTTGTTCCAGAGTGAATGAGAATTTTAGCTGTCCTACATCTTTGCAAACATTTGCTATTTACTTAAAAAAATGTTTAATCCTAATAGATGTGATATAGTATCCCATTATGGTTATAACTTACATTTTTCTTGATGATTAATGATGTTGAACACATTTCCATGTGCTTATTGGCTATTCATATAGTTTTAAATTCCAATTTTTATTCACAGGAACAAGTCAGGTATTGTGGGTTTGGTTCTAGATCCTACAATAAAGTGAGATGCATACATTTCTTGGTTTTCCAATGCATATAAAAGTTGCATTTACACTATACTATGGTCTATTAAATGTACAAAAGCATAATATCTAAAAATCTACATGCCTTAATTAAAAATACTTTATTGTTAAAAATGCTAATCATCTTAGCCTTCACTGAGTCATAATCTCTTTGTCGATGGAGGATCTTGCCTTGATGTTAATGGTTGCTGACTGATCAGGGTGGTGGCTGCTGAAGCCTGGATGGCTGTGGCAATTTCTTAAAATAAGACAATAAAGTTGGCTGCATTGATTTACTCTTCTTTTTACAAGATTTCTCTGTAGGATGTGATGCTATTTGATAGTATTTTACTCACAGTAAAACTTCTTTCAAAATTGAAGTTAATCGTCTCAAAATCTGCTGCTGCTTTATCAGCCAAGTTTATGTAACATTCTAAATTCTTTGTTGTCATTTCAACAATGTTCACAGTATGTTTATCAGAAGTAAATTTAATCTCAAGAAATCATTTTCTATGTTCATCCATAAGAAGCAACTCATTATTCATTAGTTTTATAATAAGATTGCTGTGATTCAGTCACATCTTTGGACTCCACTTCTAATTCTAATTGTCTTGCTATTTCTACCACAACTGCAATGACTTCCTCCACTGAAGTTCTGAACCCCTCCAGGTAATTTATAAAGGTTAGAATCAACTTCTTCCAAACTCTTATGCATGTTGATATTTTGACCTTCTCTCATGAATCACAGATATTCTTAATGACATCTAAAATGGTGATTCCTTCCAGAAAATTTTCAATTTATGTTGCTCAGCTCAACTAGAGGAATAAGTATCTATGGCCACTATAACCTTAGAAAATGGATTTCTTAATTAATAAGACTTGTAAGTAAAAGTTACTCCTTGACCTGTGAGCTGCAGAATAGATGTTGTGTTAGAAGGCATGAGGAAAATATTAATCATCAGAGTTCTTAAGTGACCAAGCGCATTGTCCATGAGCAGTAGTATTTTGACAGAATCTTTTTTTCCTAAGCAGTAGGTCTCAACAGTGGGCCTAAAATATTCAGTAAATCATGCTATAAACCAATGTGTTGTCATCCAGGCTTTGTTGTTCCATTTATAGAGCACAGGCAGAGCAGATTTAGCATAATTCTTAAGGGACCTAAGACTTTCAGAATGGGAAATGAGCATTGGCTATAGCTTAAAGTCATCAGTTGCATTGGCCCCTGACAGTAGTCTCAGCCTGTCCTTTAAGGCTTTGGAGCCAGGCATTGGGTCCTCTTTTCTAGCTATGAAAGTCCTAGATGTCATCTGCTTCCAATAGAAGGATGTTTTGCCTACATTGAAAATCTGTTGTTTAGCGTAGCCACTTTCATCAATTATCTTGGCTGAATCATTCAGATAACTTGCTGCAGCTTCAACATCAGGACTTGCTGCTTCACCTTTCACTTCTACATTATAGAGATGGCTTCTTTCCTTAAAACCCATGAACAAACCTCTGATAGCTTCAAACTTTTCTTCTGCATTTCTTTCCCTTTCTCAGCCTTCGTAGAATTGAAGAGAGTTAGGGCCTTGCCTTGGATTAGGCTTTGGCTTAATGTTGTGGCTGGTTTAATCTTCTATCCAGACTACTAACACTATCTCCATATCATCAATAAGACTGTTTTGCTTTCCTATCATTTGACTGTTCACTGGAATAGCACTTTTAATATACTTCAAGAATTTTTCCTTTGCTTTCACCACTAACTGTTTAGATAAAAAATCCTAGCTTTTGGCCTATCTTGACTTTTGGTATGCTTTACTTATTAAGCTTAATGATTTCTAGTTTTTGATTTAAAGTGAGAGATATGTGACTCTTCCATTTACTTGAACACTTAAATACTAGTGTAGGGTTATTATTTGGCCTAATTACAATAT
The DNA here is from genome assembly GCA_963573385.1 of Cacajao melanocephalus. Lineage (NCBI taxonomy): Eukaryota > Metazoa > Chordata > Mammalia > Primates > Pitheciidae > Cacajao > Cacajao melanocephalus. Next base: position 30,466 of record CAUYLG010043122.1, read on the forward strand.
TGCTGTTTTGGGGAATGAGAAGGAAACAAGATGGGGAATGGCTGGTTGGTGGAGCCGTCAAAGCACACACAACCTTTATTGATTAAATTCACTGTCTTATACTGGTATGGTTCATAGTGCTCTAAAACAATTACAATAGTAACACCAAAACGGAATGGTCACATATCACCAAAATAAGTAAAAAAGAATGAAAAAATTTGAAATATGAGAATTCTTAAAATGTGACACAGAGACGAGCACATTATGTTGAAAAAATGGTGCCGATAGGCATGCTCCATGCAGGGTTGCCACAAACCTTCAGTTTGTAAAAAATACAATATCTGCAAAACATAATAAATCAGAGTGCAACACAATAAGGTATGCCTGTATGTATTGTATTACTGATTTATAAATGTTCTTTATACATTCTGTCTATATCTATAATACTGCAATATATATGAAACGTAATACATTTTGGCTATATCTATACTATTATAATACATATAAAATAGAATATATTCCAAACATATCTATAATAACACATGTACAATATTTACAACACACATATATATTTATTTATATATGTGTGTGTTGTATACTGTTATACGTTATATATGTGTGTGTTGTAAATATTTACAAGACACAATATTTGCAACACACACATATATAAATATATATATTTATATATATGTTTGTGTTGAAATAATTACAGCACACACACAAACATATGGCTTACATTTCTTACATTTCCATGGCTCACATTTCTTACATTTCTATGGCTCACATTTCTCCCAGTCTATGGCTTGCATTTTTATTTAATGGTGTCTTTTAATAAGCATAAATTTTTGTTTTGATGAAGTTCAATTTAGTAATATTATATGGTTAGTGCTTTTTGTGTACTGTATGTTTACCTATGCCAAAGTTGCAAACACATTGTATATTTTATTCTAGAAGCTTTATTTTGCTTTTCACTTCTAGACATATTATCTATTTCATACTAGTTTTTATATTTGGTGCGAGGTAGGGATTGAAGTTCAATTTGTTCATTGCAGTCATCTAGTTACTTTTTTTTTTTTTTACCATGTGTTAGAAAGTATTTTTTTAACCCAGTTATTTACCTTCGGATCTTTGTTTAAAATCAACTGACCACACACATATATATTTATTTATACATTCTCTTTCCTGTTTAATTGATCTTCTTTTTTCCTGTTCTTATACCAACAGCACAAACTGTTGATTACTGTAGCTTTGTAGTGAGTTTTGATATCAGTTATTATAATTTTTCTGACTTTGTTCTACCTTTTCAAGATTTTTTTTTGGCTATTCTAGGTTTATTGTAATTCCATATAAATTTTAGAATCACCTTGTCAATTTCCTGGGGAAAAAAGCCTATGGGGTTTTGATTGGAAGTGCATTAAACCTATATATCAATTTGGAGAGAACTGACATCTTAACACTATTGAGTCTTCCAAACCATGATCATGATTTATTTTTCCATACATTTCACAGTTTTAAAATTTTCTCTTAGATGTACTTTTCAGTATACTGTGTAGAGAGGCCTTACACGTATTTTGTTAACATTATATGTTTTTGATCCTATAAATGTATCATTTTATTTTTTCCAAATTGCTATTATATAAAAATATAATTGATTTTGTATGTTTACTATGTGTCTTGTTTTATAATTTCCCAGTTGCATATGTGCGGAAATACAGTCAATCTCTGCATATTACATAGTATACTATGACCTTGTTAAATTCACTTACTAGTTCTAGTAGAGTTTTTTTTTTTTTGGTAAACTTCTTAGAATTTTCTACATATGCTACCATGTAATCTGCAAACAAATATACAGTGCTATATATTTATCAATGCAATTACATACTACTTTTTTTTTTTAATATTGCAATCAAATTTTTAGTTTCTGTCTCTTCACACTAGAAGTTTGAAAACCTTTCTGCATATCTTTCTGGAATCATCAGTTTTGTGTCACATCATTGTGACACACTGCTTTTCATTCCTGTTCTTCTGGCCATAACTACTATTCATCTTTAGAATTAACAGTTTAATTTGAAATCATATTTAAAGAGGTTTACTTGCTTTTCCTACTGGGTTGAACTAATAATTTTTTTCCTTAATTGAAGTACATATAGCTGGATCACAATTAGCATCTCTAGAGCCAGAATTGGTCACACCCCTATTCCTAGCTTTAGAAGCTCTATTATCTATGTGAGAAATCTGTCAACTTTGACCGGCTTTAATTATATTGCCTTGTATGAGATGAAAAATCATCTGCATACAGAAAAATTTTCATTTCAATATAGCCACATGGTATGATATTTTAGGTCATTTTAAAAAATGAAATCGAAGAAATTATTTTAAAGCTAAAATTTAACCCCATGTTGGGCTATCAATGCAAATAAATAATCTGAGGTGACAACTGAATGAACACAACTTCCATGCATAGCTAGCATCACATGTATGTGACAACTACAACTCTGACTCAACTTACATCTTTACTTGTCCACTGCCAAATTTCTTCAACATTTATTGAAAGATACATTCAAATTTCAGAAAAATTAAGATTTGACAATAGCACTAATAAATTATAAAATGGAAAAGTTGTAGAATTGCTTAATAAATTAAAGCGCTACCATTTTAGAAACAATAAAGGCATGAACCTTTGGCAAGTGCATTCATGGAGAAGAAAAAATTAGATATACAGATATTAAAATAATTATTGGATAACACGTCAATGTTTTTTTAAAATCTGCATAAAATGAATGATTCTTAAGGAAAAACTCTATTACCAAAATTACCTCAAAAAAGAAAATTTAAAATATCCAGTAATCTCTAAAAAAATTATAAAAATTGTCAGATAACTAGCTCCCAGAAATGCCCTTGGTTAGATCTTTTAACAAATTTTAGTGAATGGTTAATTCCTATGTGTAAACTGTTCTATAATAAATGGTGGTTAACTTTCTAACTAATTTCACAAAGCTAATAGAGCAATTATACCAAAACCTTAGAAATACTATAATGGACACAAAGTAATTTTATATTAAAAAATTAAAGAAAATTAAAGCTGCTGGATGCAAGCAGACAGCTACTTGTTTGTTTTCCTTGACAGAGTAAGAATCATTCCCTAAAAGGTAGAATAAAGCTGAACACAGAATGGATTGGCAGTAGAATCAGACTTAGAACTTGTAACTTGTAAAATTCTACATTTTTTTCATATTGAAGTTATATGTCAAGATCATGTAACTTAGATCTCTGCTATGTATGTATGTATGTATGTATATATGTATGTATGTATCTTAATGGTTAAGAACTACTGTATTTAAAAATATGAGTAACAAATCCTTAAGAATTGTTCCTTTTAAAAGGCGCGAAACTTTAAAAAGTTGGAGCCATTGTGTTGAGAGGGAGCTTACAGGCCGTTGACTCCATTCTGTTGTGGATTGTTAACTCATTCCCCTTTTCTTTTACCTTTCTTTTCTTTTCTAGCACATACAGATCATTCTTTTGCATTCTTTTTAAAAATACTTTTAGGTTCAGGGGTACAAGCACAGGTTTGTTATATAGGTAAACTGTGTCACGGGGGTTTGATGTACAGATTATTTCATCACCCAGGTACTCATTCCCTTCTATGTCATTCTCTCATATGAGTCCAGCCTTAGCTCAACCATCTACAACGGTAAGGAATTAATTATTTTGAGTCTGCTCATGATATTTAAAGATAGTGGCAGTTTTATTTATTCTTGGTCACTGGCAATCCAGGTTTTGTTGGTTTCAAAGTGTTTATCAATTTGGAGTCCCCTTAAAAAAAGAATTAAAAAAAATACAAAATTAAATTGAAAATTAAGCTGAACTTCTGGAGGATTTCCTGCAATGGAAGGGCCTTGAAGCTTCAGCTTCATCAGCTTCACAGAAAATTTTCCTCTGTGTTCAGCTGTGTCTGCAGTTTTCCAAACTTAGTCATTTTGAGGCTTCTTACTTCTTTCTTGCTTTACCGGCTTTGACTTGGGGTTTCAAAATCTCTTCTTAACTGTGCTCATAAATAGGCACAAGATTCCAGTATATTCTGATTAGTTTAGGATGGGAAAAGACCAGTGTCTCATTTTATTTAAAAACTTTATACTTCTATTACTGCACTGATAATACTGGCTAACTTTTTAAGAGAAAAACATACTGCATGTCGTATGTTTTAATGAGAGATATAAATTTTATTCTTTGCTTCTCCTCATATCTCCTTAATGAGCTCTTATTCAGATGATTAATCTCATACCACAATCAATCAACAACACAAATAATAATTAGCACTATTGAATATTTACTTATTGATTGCTAGACATCATTCTAAGCACTTTACACATCTTTATTAATCCTAACTCAGGAGGTGGGCACTATAGTTTTCTTCATTTTACAGATAGGAAAACTGAAGTACAGAGAGGTTAAAAACTTGCCCAAAGTCCTCATGCCAATTAAAATTGATCAAAAACCAAGAGCTAAATATATAAGAGCTAAAAATCATAAAACCCTTAGAATAAAACATAGGCATAAATCCTCGTGACCATGGATTTGACAGTGGTATCTTAGATATGACAACAAAAGCACAAGCAATAAATGAAAAAATAGATAAATAGACCATCATCAAAATTTAAAACTTTTGTTCATCAAAGGATGCTATCAAGAAAGTGAAAAGATGACTCACAGAATGGGAGAAAATGTCTGCAAATTATGTATCTGATAAGGGTCCAGTATCTGGAATATATAAAGAACACTTACAATTCAACAGCAAGACAACTACCTAATTAAAAATAGGCAAAGGACTTGAATATATATTTTTCCAGAGAATATATACAAATGACCAGTGAAAATATGCTTAATATCATTAATCATTAGGGAAATGCAAATAAGGAATGTCTCCATGCCATCACTTGGTCCAGTATCTGTGCATGTGTGTATATGGGTATGAGCACTAGAGATTGGTAGCCCCTGTGCCCTGTTATTAGAGGAGGTGTAGTCCACCAGGAGAGGTGTGCTCTTACCAAAAGGGCTAGACAAATAAAACAAAACAAAACACCACTGTACCTACTAAAATCATAAATCTGTAACTCACACATAATGTCGTAAATAACCTATGAATATGTATAACTTATCCATCTTGGCACTCTTGTAAATTTTACTAGGACTATAAACCCCCAAAGGGTGAGAAATCATTTGATTTAACTAATTTCTGTAGTGTCTAGCTTGCTAAAAGGAAAATCCTTTTCTTCACCGATTCTCCATTTAAGATGCCATCTTCCCTTTATCTCACTTGCTGAAAAAGAGGAGCTCCCAACACCATCCCCCAAGTCCCTTTCATATCTTGATACATTTCAATCAGGCATCCACACTTATTGCCCCACTGAAACTACTCTTATGAAGGCTGACAATGGCTTTTAAATATCAAATCCTATGGCCTCTCCTCAGTCTTAATCCCATCTGATATATTTTCAGAAATCCTTCTCTGTTGATATGCTGACAGTTTTCTGTTCTGACAACTGCTCTTAGCTCATGTTGGTGCCTCCATTTTTGTCTCTGCCTTACACTCAGCTGTTCCCTGAGATTCCTTGCTCAGCCTTCTCTTCCAATTTTCTAGGCATGTTCTTATCTATCCCATGGCTTTGCTCATCATCATAGGCATGTGGCTTCCATGTCTGTAATTACAGTCTGGAACTCTTAACTACCTTCTGGATATCTTCATACAGATTCCCTGAAAATATTACAACTTGAATATTTATTTTATTTTTTATTCATATCACACCTTATTTCTAAGGGAATCTCAGAGGATTCAAACTACCATTTTCTCTTCTTGTTGAAATCTTACTCCACTTTCAAGACCAAGCTGAGAGTTGCCTCCTCTAGGAAACATCTCTGCAATCTAATCATGACTTGAGATCTTATGTCATTTTCATTACACTGTGGTCATAGATTTCTATGATATAAAGTTGTGTTTGTATCCCCTAAGATTTGAGAGCCACTTGAAGGGAAGGACCAGCCTTTTAATTCTTTTTCCTTCACCTGTCCAACTCTCAGCATAAGATCTTGCAGACAGTGGAGCACTCAGAAGTCGTTCTAAATCTGATCTCTGAATTGAACTAGAATAGAAGGGCAAGGCTGGATGCATCAAATAGTTTTAAAATATATAAAAGGGAAGTCTTTGACAGAGCAGGGAATTGCCTTGTTAGTCACGTAAGTAGAACAATATAAGAGATGAAAATACGCCTAGTTCCTATAAGAAGTGTAACCAAACTTAAACAAACTTAAATGTGTTTCCAGGGGAAAATGGGGACATGCCATACCTTTCAAGTGTAGGCCACGGTTGACAATGACCATGATTTCTCAGGATTGTCCTGGCTTACACAGGACATCTAGTCACCCACACATTTGGCAACAGTTCAATTATTCTGTTCAGTTCAGATCACCAAGCTGGCTAATAGATGCTTTCCACTTCACTGCAGTCTCTGGAGACACAAACGCTTGTCCACACCCCAGAGTGAATCCAAGCTGAGGTTCAGCACAATTAGTTATTTGTTTCCTCTAACATCTGAACCTTGTGAGATTCAGCCACCTCCTGGGAACCAGCCGTCTGCCAATGAGGCATGAATAAAACAGAGAAGGTTCCAGCTGGCATCACCTGCTGTGTTTTGCCTTATTTCTCTACACACATTTCTAGACTTCTGAAATCCAGGGGCCTCTCTCAAGAGGACGCATGCCACATGGGCTGGGTCTCTGAGACCATGATTCTGTTTTTGAATTTTTTATTTTTTGAGCCTCAGCCTGACTCAGGCATTAAACAATGGATGGGGGAAACACAATCCTCAGATTCTTACATGGCTCTGACCCCTGGCCACCCTCATATTCACACTCTTTCCTGATAAGTCCCTTACATATTATTAATCTTCAGATCATAAAATATCTCTGTTTAAGAGCCCATCTTTTAAGAGAACCTATACTCTGCCAAGATTTCTCTGTTGTCCTGTAATATGATAGTTTGGGTTCATTTTTATTATACAACTATAAGCTATGGTATTATTGAGGTTTCACTGCTTGCCTTTCCTTTATGATAGCTCTCTGTGAGTACATGGATGACCCTTTCTCCTCATTCCCACTGCTACTATCATGACCCAGCCTCTTGTCCCAGCTTATTTGCTCTTTTCCTGCCTGTCAAGGTTGTAATGGTTAAGTGCTTGGATTTTGAAGTCATATAACATGCTTAAATCCTGGGCCTGCAAATTACTAGCTGTGTGGCTTTGGATAAGTTACATAGTCTCCTTGTGCCTCAGTTTTTCCATCTGGGAAACTAAGGGTAATAAACATACCCATTTCCTAAGGTCATTGCAGTGTTAGTATGTTACACTGCAACATGTTAATATGTAACACATAAAGTGCCATAATACAGAACAAGAGAGAAGTTGCTTGCTTTTACAGGAGCTGAAAAAGTGTTGGTTGTTATTATGGTGTTATTATTATCCTTCATATGATCCAAGACACTTTGCATAGAGCATTAGTTCAATTTTTGAATAAAAATATGTTATAGCCATTCTTGATGATGGGGAAAAAAGGCAAGCCTTTTGTAGGTAGAATGCATTTGAGAAGAAGTCAGTAAAGATGAGGTATTCTGAGTGCAGATAATACTCAGAGATGGCAATGGAGAAGTAGATAAAGGATGAATTGTGGGGAACCTTTAATACATGGTGAAGAAGCTGGAGGTTATAAAGCAGGCAGGGGAGAATCCCTGAAAGTTTTGAGCTGAGAGTGACAGTGAACACTGAGAGGTTAATCTGAAGAGGATGTCTGTCTCATTTAAAGGGGAATAGGGCTAGCTTGCAAAGCCAGTCCTAAATTCATTCAGAGTCTGCAATTCATTCATTAATTAAAAAGTTTCAATGGATATTTACCATTACCTCCAGGTACTTGCTAGGTACAATGGTGAGTAGACCTGACACACTTTATATTTTCATGAAGTTTATGGTTTCGTGGGAAAGAGACCATTTTAAAAGAAGGCATGGTAAATGCTGCAGAGAGTATTGAGACTACTCCTCCTGCATCCATTCCACCCATTTCACTTCACCCCAGAAGAGTGCATGTGGTGTGAGTGGGATTCACCTCACTCTTAACTCCAGGAATGTGATCTGATAAGTCTAAGCCAGTTGTTTCTAACTCTGATGCACATTCCAGTTACTTGTGGAATTTAACAAAATTATAAACACCAGGCTACCAGCTCTAGAGATGAATTGATCTGGGATGTGGCCAGGAAATAATCAAAGTGTACATACAGATCACCAGGTGATGATAGTTCTAATCCAGTCAGGTAATCTTACTCCTCTTGCTAGAATGTTTTGTTCAGGAACTGTTTCAGATATGGAGAACATAGCCCTAAGGCAGTGATAGCATATCACTGGCGTCAGCCATTGTGACTCGCTTTGAGTGGTCATCAGAGGGAACCCTAGTACTTTTGTTAGATGATTCTCTGAAGTGGGACTTTCTACTCCCGAGATATAAGCAATTAGACAATTGTTTTTTAACTGTCTTCTGAAGGCAACTTAGGGAGTTGAGCACAGCTGGCAGAACAGCAAAGAAATGGGGTTGGAGCCCTGAGAAAAAAATGATGTATACGTTCAGTGGCTCCAACTTCTCACTTGGAGTTGAGCACTACAGTCAGCTAGAGAGATTTATCAAAAAGATACCAGGAGCCTAACCTGGCCTCCTGAATCAATCTCTTCTACACATGTTACTACTATGGCTTCAACTGCAATTAAAGCAAATTTAAATAAATATAAGTAGCTAAGTATAGATACATTTTTCTTAACCAAACTTTAATTATAATCTGCTATTGCCTGATAATGATCTGTCATTGCCTGGTCTAACTTTTGTTTTTTCTTTTCTCTACTTTGCTCTAAGGATATTGTCTTATTTTTTCATAATTGTATATCTCATTCTCTTTTTTTTAAGTTTTTCTGAGTCAGGGTCTCACTGTGTCACCCAGGTTGGAGTGCAGTGGCAGCATTTTGGCTCATTGTAACCTTTGGCTCCCAGGCTCAAGCAACTCTTCCACCTCAGCCTCCTGAGTAGCTGGGACCATAAGTGCATGCCACCATACCTAGCTAACTTTTTGGTATTTTTTTTTTTTTGGTAGAGATGGGATTTTGCCATGTTGCCCAGGCTGGTCTTGAACTCCTGAGCTCAAGAAATCCACCTGCCTTGGCCTCCCAAAGTGCTAGGACTACAGGTGTGAGCCACTGCATCTGGCCATATCTCATTCTTACTATGAGAATTTTCCTCTCAGCCTTTGGTAGCACAGTCTTACTACCTCTTAGTACTCTGGTGAAAGTGTATTTTCTTTGCACTTTATTTTTGTTAGGGACACAAAACTCTTCTTTCATGTAGGTTTTCTTAGCTACAAGTTGACTTTTGTGTTGAAGGAACAAGATTACCAAGACAGGCATAAACCTCATGACTGTCATTTTCCAATCAGAAAAAGGTTATAAATGGCTGACCATTTTATGTTACTTCACATGTCTGATATGGGGAAAAAAGCATGAGCTATGGGTTCAAGACCCAGCCTTATAATTTATCTTTGTGATCTAAGGCAGCTATTTAACCTCCCTGAAACTTAACTTTTCTCATCTGTAAAATAATGCAATCACTTAGATCATAAGTTTTTTTTTTAACTTTTATTTTAGGTTCAGGAATACATGTGCAGATCTGTTATCGGTAAACTTGTCTCACAGGGGTTTGTTGTACAGATTATTTCATTACCCAGGTACTAAGGCTAGTACCCAACAGTTATTCTTTTTGATCCTTATTGGATTATTACAAATGTGAAATTAGGTATGTAAACCACCTACTATGGTACTCATACATAATAAAGGATCAATAAATTTTAATTTCCTGAACTCTCTCACTTCTTTCTTTTGAGGCTTATATTTGGGGTAGAATTATTTGCACAAAATACTAGTTATTGTAACTTAACCACTTGAACAGCTTGTAACATACTTTAAACCTTATTCTCAAAAGAATGATGCCTAATTTTTCTTGGGCTTAAATATAAAGTTCACTGCATTTCTTAAGTGTCCCAGAATACGGAGAGAACTGACAGTTAATAATTCACAGCTATTATCAGTGATCTTTAAATAACACATAAAGAATAGGAGGAATTCCAGAATACTTGGAATGAGCAAATATTCCAGATTTCTAAAGAAAAAATAAAATATGTATGCCGCCCTCCACAAACAGAGTGGACAGCTTTATATTAATTCCTGAATATCCAGCTTGATATTAATCCCTGAAAAAATTCTAAAAATGGCAACTGTACTTGTGATTTGTAAACATTTAGAAAACTAATTAGAAATTAGTAATTGTCAGGAACTGGTATGGTTCTACTAGGACCAAAGTATTTCCTAATTTTCCTTCTCCTTTTAAATAATTGAGGCTGAACAACATCTCTACAAAAATAAAAAAAATAATTGGCTGGGTGCCAGTGACTCATCCCAGTACTTTGGGAGGCTGAGGCAGGTGGATCACGGGGTCAAGAGATGGAGATCATTCTGGCCCACATGGTGACACTCTGTTTCTACTAAAAATGCAAAAAATTAGCTGGACGTGATGGTACATGCCTGTAATCCTAGCTACTTGGGAGGCTGAGGCAGGAGAATTGCTTGAACCCAGGAGGCGGAGGTTGCAGTGAGCCAAGGTCGCTTCACTGTGCTCCAGCCTGGCAACAGAGCAAGAGTCTGTCTCAAGTAATAAAAATAAATAAATAAATAAATTAGCCAGATGTGGTGGAGTTCCTGTAGTCCCAGCTACTCAGGAGGCTGAGAGGGGAGGATCACTTGAGCCTGGGAGGTTGAGGCTGCAGCAAGCTGTGATCGCACCACTACACTCCAGCTTGGGTGACAGAGTGAGACCCTGCCTCAGAAAGAAAAAAATTAAATAAACATTATAAGTCCTTTGGATCATGTTAAAGCTGTACACATAGTGTATTTTGATGCAGCAAACCATCTAGCAAACTTCTCATGACATTCTTGTGGATAAAATCCTTAGGAAAATGTGGCCTGGATTGTTTGTCTATCTTCTATTTTTATCTTTGTTCTAAAAAGATTTTTGATGGCTTTAACAATACATAAAATTTAATAACATAAAGCAAAAAAGTGAGAAAATTAGGGTAAAAGAAAAACAAGTTTAAAGGAAATAAGAGAAAACCGAGTGTGTTGCTGGTTCATAAAATGTATGCCATGACATTCTGTTATTCCGTACTTCGTACACTTCCTAGAGGTAGTTCACAAATGTTGGTGTGGGCTTCCTAACAGTCAAAGCAAAGAGGAAACATCATAAATAAAAGTATCTATAAGAAAGAAAAACAACACTGAGAGCAGAGAAGCTTCTGTTGGGTCCTTGTAAAGAGGACATATGTCATGCAGTAAGCCATCTGCTCCAGTACATCCTTACATGAAATGCAGTGGTGAGTTTTGAGGGCTGCTTCTTATGAAATACCTTTATGTAGGCCAAAGTATTTTATTGCGTAAAAAGCATATATGGGTAATTGTGGTTTAGAGATCTTAGGAATGTCATCAAGATATGTAACTCTCTGATTGTTGGGAATTGTTTTTACCATTAGGCTCTAGTTCAGCAGCTGGTTTATAAAACTTCTCTAAAGATCATTCATTAAAGGGTTGATGTCTCTACTGCTTTGTTTTATCCTTGAATAGTCAGAATTATCATCAAAGATGAAGTCATTGAAAACATTTCTCATATTTTTGAATAATGACAATTTGGAAAAGACAGTAAATAATGGTTAAGGTGTCTTGATATCTGCCATATTGGGTTAAAGCCTGCAAGATAAAATTTAGTAGCTATAAATATATAAAATTGTGAATTAGAGCTAAAAAGTGAGTCCTTGAGTGACAGAACCAGAGACACCCTGAATGCAAGGCACACTATTTGAAAAGGACACCAGGAGCTTCCATACCTGCAAACTCAGATGAGACAATAATGTGGCATGGCGTCTAAGAAAGCCAAAGTTGCATCTGTAGAAGCATTGTGCTCATAGAGGCTCTACTTACTCTGCCAGGACCAGGTCACATCAGGAGCCTTCTGTTCGAATTTCATGCCATTTTCCAAGAGAGCTATTCTATCAAAGGAAAGTGTCTGGGATGCGAGGAGTCTAAAGTAAAATTTGGAGAAACTATAGATTCTTATTCCAAAACTGAGAAGATAAACACAAAATCTGCCTTAGTTGAAGAGATACTATGTGATCAGGAAAATAATTTCCTCCCTTATAAGTTTTGGGTCTTTGTCCCTGCCAGAATCTCATGTCAAATTTTAATCCTCAATGTTAGAGGTGGGGACTGGTGGAAAGTGATTGGATTAAGGGGGCAAATTTCCCCTTTGGTGCTATTCTCATGATAGTGAGTGACTAATCATAAGATCTGGCATGAATTAAGACTTTGGTGTACTGTTGAAAAGACATGATTATATTTGGAAATGTGAGAATGACATGAGATTCGGGAGGGGTCAGCGGTGGAATAATATGGTTTGAGTCTTTGTCTCTGCTCAAATCTCATGTCAAATTGTAATACACACTGTTGGAGGTAGGGTCTGGTGGGAGGTGAATGGTTCAAGGGGGTAAATTTCCCCTTTGGTGCTGTTCTCATCATAGTGAGTGAGTAATCATGAGATACGGTTGTTTAAAAGTATGTAGCACCTTTCATTTCTCTCTTTTCCTCCTGCTCTGGCCATGTAAGATGTGCCTCTTTCTTCTTTGCTTTCCCCCATGATTGCAAGTTTCCTGAGGCCTACCCAGCCATGCTTCCTGCATAGCCTGTAGAACCATGGGCCAATGAAACCTCTTTTCTTTATAAATTACCCAGTCTCAGGTAGTTCCTTATAGCAATGTGAGAACAGACTAATACACTCCTGGATAAGGTTAATTTAACAAACTACTGATTGATTACATAGGAATGTATAAAAGGAAAACATGACAATAATTAGAGCTATCTGAAAAATCAAAATGGTCTTTGAATCATGAACTTCTCATTGCTGGGTAGTTTCCAGCAATGTTGTAGAGGATAGTTTGATGAGGATGAGAGATTGTTCTAGATGACGTCCAAGTTCTGTCACTCAAAGATTTTATGTATCTTTCCCTGAAATGGCAGAAATTTCAAGAGTTAAAAAAATACACAAGTTATTTAAAGAAAAAAAGATCAATTTAGTTTGAGACTATTGTTAGTGTCTCAGAAGATCTGCCCCCAAATGACTAAGTTAAAGTAACACAAACAGAAGATGATAAATCATGCTGCTTTTCATAATGGTCTCCAATATGCAAAGCCCAAGTTCGCAGGTGCCACTCTGAGTGACTACATGGGGAGAGAGAAGTAGATTATAGTAGTTATAACACTGTAATGTTCCTAGTTGGTAGCTTGTGTGTACGTGATTACCTAGTATTCCTTACCAGCTGTTTTTTTTTTAAACATTAGTCATATGAATTTAAAACAACCATCCTCTTTTCATTTATTTCAATGAGCACTGTTCTTTTTGGGAGAGTAAGACGTTTCATTTAAAAGTGGAAGCTTTTCTTAGCTCTTGTATTAGTCCGTTCTCATACTGCTATTAAGAAATACCCGAGACTGGGTAATTTATAAAAGAAAGAGGTTTAATTAACTCACAGTTCTGCAGGGCTGGGGACGCCTCAGGAAACTTGGTTCAGGTTCACAGTATTGCACTACACATGGCTGGGGAGGCCTCAGAAATCTCCAGGACAAGAAATCATGGTGGCAGCAAGGAGAACTGCTGAGCAAAAGAGGGGAAAATCCCTTATAAAACCATCAGACCTCATGAGAACTCACTCACTACCACAAGAACAGCATGGAGATAACTACCCCCATGACTCACTTATCCCCCTCTAGTTCCCTCCCATGACACATGGGGATTATGGAAACTACAATTTAAGATGAGATTTGGGTGGGGACATGGCCAAACCATATCAGCTCTTAGGTGCATATGATGTGATTGTACATGTGTATGTACTTGACAGGGTGATTGTGAGTCTCAGGTGAGGTAATTATTCAGGCACTACTCTCTCTTCTTATTCTTGATCCAGGTCACTGAGGTTGAGACAGGGTCATGGGAGTGGGGAAAATCAGTCACTCACTTCTCCATAACCAGAATAAAGGAAGTCTTTAGTGGTGGGTGGACAAGTTTTTGGAAAGGGTCTATGGAGGGTTAGCAACAAGGACAGATGGTCCCCAACTATATCTCCGCATTCCCCAGTGTGAGAGCACTTAGTTGGCTGGGTTTTCTTTCTTGGTGCTCTTGGGTCTTGAATGAGGGAAAATTCTGAGATATGCTGGCCTGATAACAGAAAGATGATTGCACCTAGTCTGGAGTGGGGATTTGGGTAACCAAAGATAAGGAAGTTCAGGGATTGGAATAAACGGGAGGGGACTCCAGCTTTTTAATCAAGGGTAGAGTTGGGAAGAAGACTCTGAAAGCTCAAGTCCAAGGTCTAAAGCCAGCCAGAGTAGGAACCAGTGAAGTGTCTAGATATTAGAAGATAGAACAGAATCAGATGAAGGCTGCCCACACAGATTCTGCTAGAAGGGTGGTGGTCTTCATAGGACAGCTTTTATTTTATCTCACTCAGGGGCAGCTCAGAAGCTTGTGACACTAGCTAAGGCCAGAGGTTCCCTAGAAGCTTCACCTACCAATAAGCATACAATTCCTTGATAAATCATAGTCTGCTGTTTCTCTCCAAGAAATCTCCAGGACAGATGGGCCAACTGATTAAAATAATGTGGTTCCCTTAGGGCTAAGAAATTAATTTGGCAAATCATATTCATAATCTCAGTGCAAATTCCTCAGCTGAAAGACCTATGGAAACTTTGGTCAGTCATCTCTCCAGTCTCAATAAGTGAATTCCATTGCAAAATGGCCACGGGAGCTTGTCTCCTCCCCCTCCCTTCCTTGGGAGCTCTGTTTAGCATACACCCATGTGGCTTCTGGTTAGGGCATGCAGAGGCAGCTAAGGATGACTTATTGCCTCTGGTGTGTCTTTGCACTGACTCTGCCCTTAGACATAGACTGAGCCCTTAGCATATCTTTTCTATACTCTAGTAAAGTCTGTGTACCTTTTTTATATTCTGGAAAAGTCTACATATCTTTCCTATACTTGAAAGCTATGTCACCAGCTTAATCATAATATAGTTCGGATTGGATACTCTCTTAATTTATACATTAATTTCTAACAATTCACAGTTGCATTTTACTATTTTTTTTAGTCACTAGTGAATGCTCTTAATCTTGTATACCATAATAAATAAATTATTAGAATCCTCGAGGATTCCTTTAAAGGCTCCTTTATGTATGTGTGCTTTTTTAAATAGATTGAGACTTCCTTGAGATTCTTTCTTGATTCTTTTGTCTATAAAGGGATAACACTCAAGACCTTAGGATGGGCTGGGCGCAGTGGCTCACACCTGTAATCCCAGCACTTTGGGAGGCCGAGGTGGGTGGATCATGAGGTCAAGAGATTGAGACCATGGTGAAACCCTGTCTCTACTAAAAAATACAAAAATTAGCTGGGCGTGGTGGTGCGTGCCTGTGGTCCCAGCTACTCGGGAGGCTGAGGCAGGAGAATTACTTGAACCCCGGAGGCAGAGGTTGCAGTAAACCAAGATCGCGCCACTGCACTCCAGCCTGGCGCCTGGCGACAAAGCAAGACTCTGTCTTCAAAAAACAAACAAACAAATAAAACAAACAAACAAAAAGGCCTTAGGATGGTCTTATGTGTATACATCTTATTTATTATATACACATACATATGCATATATAAAATGAATAAATGTATTTTAAATAGTATATATAAAATAATAAAGAAATATACAGTTTACCTTTGAACAACATGAGTTTTAACTGCACTAATTCACTTATATATGAATTTATTTCAATAAGTGTATTGGAAAATTCTTTTGAGATTTGTGGCAATTTGAAAAAAGTCACAAACAGCGTAGCTTAGAAATATCAAAAAAGTTAAGAAAAATTAGGTATGTCATGATGCATAAAATACATGTATTACTAGTCTATTTTATCATTTACTACCATAAAATACTTACAAATCTATAATAAGAAGTTAAGATTTACCAAAATTTGGGCATACAGACTGTACATGTTACCATTCATAGTCCAAAGAAATGTAAACAAATGTGAAGATACAGTACTAAATCATAACTGCATAAAATTCACTGTAGCAATACTGTACTACTGTAGTAATTTTGTAGACAATACTGTACTACTGTAGTAATTTTGTAGACACCTCCTGTTGCTACTGTGGTGAGCTCAAATGTTACGAATATCCACTTAAAGCACCTTGTGACAATAATCATCTCTGTGAGGGCAGATTCTCTCTTCAGTAAATTGTGAATCGCAGCAAAAAGTGATCTCTCATGATTCTCACGTATTTTTCACCGTATTTGGTGCAATACTGTGAACCTGAAATAACACTGTAGGACCGATACTAAGAGCCACTAGTGATGCTGTAAGTGCTTGCAGGAAGCAGAGAAAAGTCATGGAGAAAAAGTGGAATAGTTTGTTATGTACCCTAGATTATAGTTATAAGAAAAAGTGAAATAGTTTATGTACCTTAGATTGAGGTCTGCAGCTGCAGTTGCTCACCATTTCAGACAGATGATTCATCTTATAAACAGATGACATAAACTTACAGTATGGATAAATACAGTACAGTATTGTAAATGTTTTTTCTCTTTCTTATGATTTTCTGAATTGCATTTTCTCTTTTCTAGGCTCCTTTGTTGTCAGAATACAGCATGTAATATATGTAACAAACAAACATTATTTAATCAACTGCTTATGGTACTAGTAAGGCTTTGGTCAACAGAAAGCTATTCATAGTTAAGTTTTTGAGGAGTCAAAAGTTATATGGGATTTTAGTCTGTATGAAGATCCCCTAACCCCTCTGTTGTTTAAGGGTCAACTGTATATAAATTAAATACATACCTACTGTTGCTCTTCTGGGCCTATTTTTCCATTAGACTGAAGTTTTTTCTTCTCATAACTCTCCCACATAGTAATACCCAATAATAAGTGTTTTGTTGCTTTGATTTGAAAGTGATCTACTTAGGTATGAAATTATTTTAATTTTTTCTTCAACAAAACTTCAGCATCAATATTATATGCTGTCTAGGTAATCTGGCATATTATTTCATTTAATTTGTAAAGCAACCTTGAAAGTAGGTATTATATTACTCTAACTTAACGGATAATTAAACTTAAACTAAGGCTTAGGGAAAGTTAGAACTTTGTATAAGTCCACCTGGTAAGCCAAAATTTGAACCCAGTTAATTTGATGTCAGACCTAATGCTGACTTTTTGTGGACATCACTGAGTTTATCAATAAGGAATGTATGTAAATTGCTACCTCAGATTGTTATTGTATAGAAATTGTATCTCTTTTCCCCCTAATCTTAGAAATTGTTAAAATACACATGACTTGAAATTACCATCTTAACAATATTAAGTCTTCCAAACCATGAATATGGGATGTTTTTATTTATTTATGTTTTCCTTAATTTCTTTCTCCAATGTTTTATTGTTTTCACTGTACAAGACTTTCTTTCCATGCTTAAGTTAATTTATAAAGATTTTATACTTTTTGATGCTATTGTAAATGGGGTTGTTTTGGTAATTTCTTTTTGAGACTGTTCATTGTCAGTATAAAAATGCAACTGATTATTGTGTTTTCATTTTGTATCTTACTACTTTGCTGAATTTATTTACTAGTTCTAACAGATTTTCTTTCTTTCTTTTTTTTTTTTTTTGGTGTAGTCTTTAGGGTTTTCTGTATATAAGATCATATCCTCTGTAAACAGAGATAATTTTACTAATTTTACTTCTTTCTTTCCAATTTCCATGCCTTTTATTTATTTTTCTTGCCCAATTGCTTTGGCTAGAACTTCTAGTACCATGTTGAATAGAAGTGGTAAAAGTGGGCATCTTTGTCTTATTCCTGTTCTTAAATGAAAAGCTTTTAGCCCTTCACCATTGAATATGATCTTAGCTGTGGGCTTTTCATATATGGTCTTTATTATGTTAAGGTAATTTCTTTCTATTTTTAGTTTGTCAAGTGTTTTTATCACACAAGAGTGTCGAATTTTGTGAGATCATTTTTTTCTCCATCAATTGAGATATTCACATGTTTTTCCCTCTTTGTTCTGTTAATGAGGTATATTACACTGATTGACTTTCATGTGTTGAAACAACCTTTCATGTGTTGAAACAACAAACAGCATTCCAGGAATAAATCCCAACTTGTTATGGTGTGTAATCAACTATTGAATTCAGCTTGCTATATTTCATTGAAGATGTTTTGAACAATGTTAATGAAATTGTCTCTTATTTAACTTTTTCTGCTTAATTATATAACTCAGCTTTTTATGTAGTAAGTGCTAAATAAGTTTGCGTTGAGTCTGTGGTGTCAGTAGCATTGATAGCCTTGAGGTTACAGGAATCAGGAAAGTACTGTGGTGGTGAAAAAGTTCAAGTTGTCTATTGACAAGACCATATTCTACCAGATGCATATAATATCTACACCAGAAGGAAGAGAAACCAAATTTTATGTTTAACACTGACACCAGTGTAGGATTCAAGACACCAAATTTAGCAAAAGGCAGCACCAAACAATCAGAATTTACATATAAATATTCCTCATCCAGAGAGCAAGTCATTCATCCTTCCTTTTGAGAGTGGAATGCCCTGAGTATATTAATAAATTGTGGCTATTTTCTGGTTCTTGCATCAATCTGTAAACCAAAATTAAAGTTCTAGGCCTCCCAACCAATTGAATAGATCCTCCTCTTGGCCAAGGGGACCCCAAAGAAATCCAAAAAGCTAGTTCAGGCCATGACAGGAAGTGGGGGTCAGACATGCCTCATTATACTTTCCTTCCTTTGGAGTTTAGATACAACTCGGCAGCGTTAACATTTAAAGAGAGATATTAAGACTGACAAAAGAGACTCTTAGTTGTAATAAGACACCAAATTCCAACCTTACTCTGGTATAGCGTTATATGAAAGATAATAGGCCCTGAAAGAAATCAAAGTATTTTACCCTCAAATATGTTTATTTGACATATTCTGAAACGACTCTGTAAAGGTGTCTCTCATGGGAGAAATTTGCATTATGTAGAAAATCTCCTTTCCTTACTAAGTTTCTTTTCTGGAGAGTCTGACACCTTTTAAGGTCTGATAAGAGACAGTCACCATTTATACTCTCTGAGCCCTGCTACATGGAGGCTTCGTCTACATAACAAGAACCTTGGCTTCCACAACCCTCTTATCTAAACTCAAGCATTTCTTTATGCTGAATTCAACTCTTCATGCAGGGCTTAACTGTTATTTCAATGAATCTCCAATCAGAAAATCTCTGAATCCACTTATGACCTGGAAGCCCTCCTATCCCCTTCCTCCACTTTGAGATGTCCTGCCTTTCTGAGCCAAACCCGTGTATACCTTACATATATTGACTTATGTCTTTGCCTGTAACTTCTGTCTTGCTAAAATGTATAAAACCAAGCTATAACCCAAGTACCTTGGGCACATGTTCTCAAGACCTCCTGAAGCTATGTAACAGGCCATGGCCCTTAACCTTGGCAGAATAAACCTTTAAATTGATTGAGACATGTTTCAGATACTTTTACAAGACTAATGAACCTCTACCCCACCTAAAATTAATTTCTGAGAGGTAATGATTAAAATGAAAACAGTGCAATCTTAATGGTATGGCAGAAAGTTTGGGTGAATAGTTATACAATGCTGGATGTGAGAAAGTCTTCCTAACCATGATGCCAAAAATAAAAATAGAAATCATAAAGGAAAAATTGGCTACTTTTAACTAAATAAGGATTAGCAATCTCTATCCTACCCAAAGTGATGTTAACAAAATAAAAAGGCAAAAAGTAAACTGGGAAAAAATATTTGCAACATATATAATAGTCAAAATGATAAAATCATTAATTTATTTTAAAAACCTCATAAATCAAAATGGGCAAGTTAGAAAAGAAGAAACACAAAGACCAATAAGCATATGAAAAATAAAATCTAATTCAATGATTAAGAAATTCAATGAGAAAGAGGTGTGATTTTCTAACAATTACAAATGAGGAAAATAAACTAACATTGCAGAAGGTTTGGAAAGACACTCATACCCCATTAATAGGAAAGTAAATTGGTACCATTTTTTGAAGGCCAATCTGGAAATACATATTGGAAGTCTTTTTAAAAAGTGTAGCACTTTCTATCTAGTAGTTATACTTAACAAAATGTATTTCAAAAAAATATCTGCAAAAGAATGGTTAGAAGAATGTTCATTAAAAATATTTAAAATAGGCTGGGCATGTTGGCTTAAGTTTGTAATCCCAGCACTTTGGGAGGCTGAGGTGGGTGGATCATTTGAGGTCAGGAGTTCAAGACTAGTCTGGCCAACATAGTGAAACACTTTCTCTACTAAATACAAAAATTAGCCAGGCGTGGTGGTACATGCCTGTAATCCCAGCTACTCGGGAGGCTGAGGGAGGAGAATTGCTTGAACCCAGAGGTGGAGGCTGCAGTGAGCCAAGAGAGTGCCACTGTACTCCAGCCTGGGCCACAGAGTGAGACTGTCTAAAAAAAATTTTATTTAAATAGCCAAGAGATTTAGAAACGTAAATGTCCAGAAATAGGAAGTTATTTAAATAAATTATTTAATACTCATATAATGGAATATAATGTGATTATTAAATTTACATTATAGTTGAATATTGTTGGAAGTGGCTTTAGCTGGAATTAATGGTGCTATCCTGAAGCACCATTACATGGCAAGGATCAAATCTGCTCTGGTTAATACTTCTTACCTTTCATTCTCCAGAATCAAACACTGTTATGGTCTTTGTATCATCTTGCACATCTCAAGATCACCAAACTGCTGTTTCCTTTCCTTTTCCTTAGAATCTTTCACTTCCACCTTGCCTGAAGTTTGCATAAAGATTTTATGCTTGTTAGTATCTGTTTGATGTTTTTTCATGCTTTCTGTTTCTTCTACATAGGCGCTGACCGCTAAATATTGGCAGGCTTCCCTGTTCAGTTCTTGGACCTATTTGTTTTTTTTAATCTACAGTTCCTATCTGGGCGATCTCTTCTAGTCTGTGGCTCTCAATACCATCTATATCAAGCTTGTCCAACCCATAGCCCATGGGCTGCATGTGGCCCAGGACAGCTTTGAATGTGGCCCAACACAAATTCATAGACTTTCTTAAAACATTATGAGATTTTTTTTTGGTGATTGTTTGTTAGCTCAATTAGCTATCATTAATGTTAGTGTATTTTATGTGTGGCCCAAGACAATTCTTCTTCTTCCATTGTGGCCCAGGGAAGCTAAAAGATTGGACACTCCTGATCTATCTGCTGATAACTTCCAACTTTCTAACCTAAACTCCCCAAGACTCAGACTAACAGATCCATCTATTTATTCTACAGCTCCTCTGTGATGGCTTATCAACTCTAACGTCCAAAGCTGAATTCCTAATTTATTCCACTGCAAACCTACTCTTTTCAAAGTGCTTCCCTTTTCAGCACATTATAACTATATTCTTGCAGTTTCCAGGGCCAAAATTTTGGTGACATCCTTAACTCTTCTTTTTCTTACAACACATATCAAAACTGTCACTATATCCTGATGCTACTTCTTCAAAACCTATGTAGAATCTGGCTGCCTCATACCCCTTACGTGACTCTAAGCCATCATTTCCTGGATTTTTCCAGCCTCCTAGTTGGTCTTCATGGTTCTACTTTTGCCTTCTGTAATCTACTTTGAACAAAGGAGTCCTTCAAAAACCCAGGTCATATAATGTCACGCTCATGCTCAATACTCATCAATGGTTTCCACCTTCCTCAGAGAAAAATTCAAGATTTTCAATGATACACAAGGTCTTGTGTGATCATGCTTTCAGCTACCCTTTTAACCTCATCTTTTATTACTTTTTTCCTCACTCTGTTCCACCCACATTGGCCTCCGTACTGGATCAGCATGTCACTCTATACTGTATCTGGAACATGCCCAAGCACTTTCCTGCCTCAGGGCCACTGCCTGGAATGCTCTTCCCTTAATATACATGGGACTCCCTCCCTCCCTACTTCAGCTCTTTGCTGTAAAGCCATCCTTTTTATTTATGACTTTCCTGATCATGCTATTTAAAATTATAGTCCCCTTTCCTCCTTCATGTCTCTACTTATCCTCCTTTTTAACTTTCATTTCTGCCACAGCGTCTGTCACCATACAACCAACTTAGTGTTTATTGTCTGTTTCCTATAACAAGAATGAAGGCTTCATGAGGACAGATATTTTTCATCTTTTGCTTACTGCTTTATCCCAATTATTGAATATGATACCTGGCACATAGTAGATACTCAATAAATATTTGTTGTTGAATGAATCTACAGATGCTACATCTGAGGACTACTGAGATGTTACCCTTGGTGCTAAGATGATGAATAAGCCTGAGACATTTGGAAACTTTCAAGCTCTTATGGGATGAATAATGTTTATAATATCATAAGATGCCCAGACATTACAAGGGAAAGGTAAGATGAGACCTCTGAAGCTCAATTAGGATGTCAGATGTTTCTTCACTCTCTTCTAATTATGTTCCTGTCACTTGACATGGGATGTAGCTTGTTATGATGATGGAGGGAAGAGTGCTGAAACTGGGAGAGGACTGTGAAATATTAAAATGGAAGACAGTTCAAATATTCCCCTTAGTGCTAGGTGGGAGGCACTCATAGAGTAATAATATTATCTCATTATCTAAATCTCCTAAGAACTATGCATATCCTGCCAGTTTCTATTTTATTTACATCATTCTTAACTTCAAGGCTGTTATAGGAAGTTTCTGACTCTAGCAAGAACTATAAATTGACAGGAATATATTCATTATATATTGAATTTTAAAAGGAGATTATAAATTACCATAAAGATGGGAATCTTGTTTGGTTAGGAGGAGACCCATGCTTTCTATCATGTGTTTAATGATACATCTGAAGATAATATAATAAAAGGGGACACACACACACACACACACACACTTAGGTCCTACCCATGACTATATCTGGATGTTGGGACTATATTTTTATTTCTTTTCGTTTTGTTTACCTAATATCTCTAACTTCTGATTTTCTATGGTGATTATACTGTGCTTGTATAATAAAAATAAAGAGTGAAGATGTTTGTGGGGTTATTAGGCTGTTGAGGGTATGAGATACTCTAGGCAACGATCATGGAGTCTTAATGTTGGAAATGGCTTTTAGGTTGTAAGGCCAACCTTGTCCATACCCTTGCCAAGTGGATCTCTATTTGTGCACCTCCAATGGCAGAGAGCTCATTGCCTCCTGAGGCAGCCCATTCCATATGTCTGCCTATGACTTCTACACATGAAGTTCTGCTCT
Source organism: Cacajao melanocephalus (assembly GCA_963573385.1). Taxonomy (NCBI): domain Eukaryota; kingdom Metazoa; phylum Chordata; class Mammalia; order Primates; family Pitheciidae; genus Cacajao; species Cacajao melanocephalus. Next base: position 53,976 of record CAUYLG010043122.1, read on the forward strand.
TGGAAGTGATAGATTCTGGATTTTTGCAGTAGCCCCCTAATTGGTCTTCCTGTTTCTGTTCTTGCCCCTCTGTAATCTCTTTTCAACAAAGTGGTCCTCCAAAAAAAGATCACGAATGTTGTATCTTCTAATTTATACATATGTATATACAGTTTCAGCCTACTGTGAAGGGAAGAGAAAGAAAGAGAGAGGATTTGAGTCTAGGGACTATGCTTTAGGAAAACATATAAAGGCTTTATTAGTGCTAGAAGCATCACTAGCATAAATAAAACATATTCTGCTTCTTTGAATTTTTATAGATACATCCTTAATGTAATGAGACTAAATTATCTTCTGTGGAAGGAACATTATGGTAGGCACTGTTGGTGAAGATAGAAAGCAAAAGATAGAAGAGGAATTCAAGGTATAAATTTCTTTTTCTCATGACATACACTGTCTAGTTAGGAAGAGCCTAAAGCAGATGATATAAAACATCCTGAGAGCCAACACAGTGTATCATAAAATGAACCATAGACACAGGGCAGTACCAGATGACTGGTGCATTAAGGGAAGATGAGAGTGCACTGGTGTTGTGATTCCATTCAACAATTCTTTTTAATATCTCTGTTCTGAAAGTGACTGTGCTGATTTCTATGGAAATATACAAAAAGAATAAAGGATTGAGCTTACCCTCAATGTCTGTGGTTCAGTGGCATTCAAGATTGAGCAGTGATAGGAGTTTTTAAAGACTTGGGCAAATGTTCAAGACAATGTTAAACTAAAAAAAATAGCATACAAGATTACATAGTCAGGATGATTTTAACTGTGTAAAAAGTTCCCAAAAGAGCATTAGCAGAAAATATGCTGAAATGTTAAAAAATTTTTAAGAGGTCAATCATGTCAGGGTGGAATTATGGTGATTTTACCTCCCCCACCTTTTAACAGTTGATTCTTGAACAACACAGGTCTGAACTATGTGTGTTCACTTCAATGTGGGTTTTTTCCACTTCTGCCACCCATGAAAAAGCAAGACTGACCCCTCTTCTTCCTTCTCCTTTTCAACCTACTTAACATGAAGGTGATTAGGATGAAGACCTTTATGAAGATCCACTTCCACTTAATGACTAGTAAATATATTCTTTTCCTTATGATTTTCTTCGTAATGTGTTCTCTCTAGCTTACTTTATTATAAGAATTCAGTATATAATACACATAAAATGGAAAATATATGTTAATTGTTTATGTTATCAGTAAGGCTTTTGTCAACATACTTAACCTAGTTAAATTTTGGGGGAGTCCATAGTATATGTGGCTTTTTGACTATATGGGGATGTCAGTACCCCTAACCCCCACATTGTTCAAGGGTACTTTTATGTGCTTACTCATTTTCCATCATAAACTGCATTGTCATGTTTTATAATCATTAAAAAATAGTTAATGCTGGCCAGGCACTGTGGATTGCCTGTAATCCCAGCGCTTGGAAGGCCGAGGCCAGTGGATTGCCTGAGGTCAGTAGTTCGAGACCAGTCTGGCCAACACTGTGAAACCCCGCCTCTATTAAAAATACAGAAAAATTAGCTGGCCGTGGTGACGAGCATCTGTAATCCCAGCTACTCAGGAGGCTGAGGAAGGGGAATTTCTTGAAACAGGGAGGTGGAGGTTGCAGTGAGCTGAGATCACGCCACTGCACTCCAGCCTGGGCAAGAGAACAAGATCAAGAAAAAAAAAGTTAATTCCACCAATTTTACCAACATTCTTGTCTTGCAGGATAATAGAGACTTTATCCTAACACTTGACATCAGTTCTTAGCCTTTGTTCTATTGACCATCATAGCTTTTGACCACCTACTCTTTCTTAACACATCCTTGACTGACATGGATTTGAACTTTTGTTGTTCTTTCACATCTTGTATTTCTCTTTCTCTCTCTATAAGCCTTAATTTGGTGTTTCTAAGGCTCTGTCTTTATCCTTCCCTCTCTTGGGGACTACCCCGTACATAGACTAGGGGATCTCAAGTGTACCATCTGTGATCTTGGCAGCAAGTCCAATCCCTGAATCATGACACACAAGTCCTGGCCTCTCTAAGGGACATCAGGAGCCAAGGTGCTACGCATGTGTGCTCTGGCCTTTCCGCATCAGAGTACTTTGAAAGATAATGTAGGGCCAAGTGAAGAGATGGGACTGATCTTAATTTTTCTGAGCCTCTGTTTCCTCATCTGTAAAATTGTACCCAGGGGTTAGGATGAAACTGCAAATAGTTAAAATATGTAAAGTGCCCAGTGTGGTACCCACATGCAACAGTTGCTTCAGGAATGTTTTTTCCCTTCCTTTTCTCCTTCCTCCATTTCTACCATCTGCCGGAATACAAGATTGACGATCTTCAGGGCATATTGTCTGTGGTTCTTATTATAATCATCTATTAAAAATCCAGTTAATCTATTTTGGTTGCCATCAAAATGTCTATTTATGCAAACAGCATAGAGTACTTTATTGATCCACCAATTAGTAGTGTTCTACTATTTTGGTCTAGTCTCAGCTTTTGGGAGTTTTTCCTACAGTTAGCAGAACGTCAGTGAATAAACAAAATAAAGGTATTGTGTGGGATTAAAACAGTAGCAAAAGGAATTATTGAAATTACTTACCCCCATTTTTATGGTTTGTCTAATGCTTGTTTTAGCTGTTTTTTTCTAAACAGCTATTTTAGCTGTTTGAGGACAGTGCAGTCCTGGAATCTCTCTACCTTAACAATATACACTAGAGTATTGAAAATAATTATGATTTATTTTGCCAGAAGATACTTTTCTCTTCCTACCTGGATGGCCCTTGGTGTTAATGTGAGAGACAATATGGTATAATGGAGAGTGTTTTAGATTCAGATTTGCATTTAGGCTTCATAAGAGTGGGAAATCATTCCTACGTAATGCAGCTAGTATGATAATTAAGTCAGTTAACATCTATGGTAGCTTTTTTTTGAGTATTAGCAATGTAAGTCATTATTATTTCTTAGGCTGATGCAACAAATAATCCAGAAATATTTGACTCTAGCCTTTCTTGATGTAGTTAAATTTTTATTTTGTTTTCCACGTACTTGCCTTTTAAGCAATAATAATAAAAGAAAAAGAGATAATTATCTTTAAGAAAAATTAGCATCCAAAGAACCTCAGCTACCATATCTTTTGTCACTTAGCTAGTGCATGGCTTACAGTGGATGCTCAATACATGTTTGTTGAATGAGGAACGAATAGAATAGATTTATCCTAGCCTTGTGATAGAAGGATAGTCATGATGACTTTTTAGCAGAGAGAACCATGATTCACTGACCATCCTTGAGGAGGATCTGTGAAGCCATGATCAACTAGGGCTAGGGCTCTCCATACACTGTGTATGATACATGCTATTAGGTTTCAGGTTGGCTTCTATTAGTTCTAACCAATCAGTAGATTTTAATTAATTAAGTTTAACATTTGTTGAGTACTTTGTAGTTTATGAAGCACTTTCATGTCAATATCTCCTGTAACATTATGGAGTCCTACTGATTCTATATAGCATAGATGAGGAAATAAAATTTAAAGAAGTTAAGTAACTTGTTTAAGGTAACATAGAAAGCAAGAAGCAGAATCTTGCTGTGAACTCAGGTCCTCTGGGTCCAAGTTCAGGGCACGTGACCTGAGACTCCTGCCCTGACCACTGCTACTGTGGTGCTTGAGTGTTTTGCCTCTGAGTTTCTCCAGTGCCTAGGATGAGATACTGGGAGGCAATTTGGTTTTGGAGGTGTGGAGGGGGAAGCTGGCTGTTCTACAATTGCTTGCTGAGCCATCTGCTCTCTCTTCCTCTTCAGAAATGATGCATTTGTTACTGTGGGCTGCTTTTGCTGAATACTTGGATTATGTCACTTTCTCTGTTTGTCACATGTGGGGCATTTGGTGGCATGCAACTCAGCCTACATTGGTTTTCCTACGTAATGTGATAGGTACACGCACATTTGCTTTCATTTCAATGTCTGAACAATTTTAATACCATTTAGACAAGAGTCACATGTCTGTGCAACAATAGAGCATATTTTCAACTTCCCTTTTTGTATAATGCTAATAGAAATTAAGGGAAAAATCACATACACACATGTGCATACACATATGACACAAACCAAAGGATCCTATTGATTAAGTCAGACACTGGTCAATTGTGTTATGGAGTTTCGTACTAGTGGCAATACTTGTGGGTGCAGGTTTATCTGTTATTTTACAATTTATTTTCCAAATCTGTTCATGTTTAGTAATTATTAACAATTATCCTGGAATAATTTGTAAGTGAACCGGTGGTTGCAAGGCTTATGTGTGGGTGGGAGAATTAATTTTTATCTCTGTAGGAATATTTGGTAAGATGATTAGGAAGCAACAGACTTAGGTTAGTGCTTCTGCTGATTTGCTTTATGGCCTTGGGGAAGTGATTTCACCTCTTTAGGCCCAGTTATTCTGTCTATAAAATAAGTACAAAAGGTATTGATAATTCCAGCTCTGTGGATCTATGATTAATTGACCTTGTAATAGATAGTAATTAGAGAAGACATGCATGGAGTATATTTTCTGGGAATAGAGAAATGGCTCCAAACATTCTGTTTTTTTTTTCTTTGTGAGTAGAAAGAAGAATTATAGGAGAGGTGTCAGGCTGCGCAGATATCTCTGAGCATAGCTGGAGTATGGAGCTTATTGTTTAGATGTAATGTCTATATAAGCAACATTCAGTCAAACAAAAGACTGAAAAAGTCTACTTTTTTCATTCATTTTCATTTCTGAGAATGTTTAGTGCCTTCATGGTTTATTAGGGTATTTAGAATTCCCCAAAACTTGATGGGTAGTAACTTATCTCAGGTTGGATTTATTAAGTTCTTTGCTATTGAAATATGTAGTGAGTCTTTACTCACTGCAATAACAAGGAGAATGTTCAAATTAACATGAATGGAAAGGAAGAAGGAGAAAGCAACCTGCTGGAAATGGCTGCTGAAGAAAAGATAACACAAAGTAGATCTTATAGGATGGGAAGATTATTTCTAGGTCAAAGTAGTATATGAAGGACAGGCTAAGCCAAAGGAACAGGAGGTAGGAAGATAGAGAAGTGTGAAATGCACACAATATTGGGCCGTAACAAATAGTGTAGTGAGCCTGGAGTATGCATGAGATGTAGTTGATGAGGCTGGAGAGAGAGTTTAGAGCCCAAGTGTGAAGAAAGTTGATGCCAGTCTAAAGAGTCTGAGTTTTGTTCTGTTTCTGGCAAAGGGCTTTAAACAGTAGAGTGGCATGAATGGCTTTTAATCTATCAGTACTGCTTCATTACCGTCAAGATCTTGGCATGTTCACTGAAGAAGTCTAGGTCAAATGAATTAGACCTAGAAGTTTGCTTTAGGTTCTGAATTTATTTCTTAATAGTCTCCTTTTAGGAAAACTGTCTAGTTGTTTTTGATATGCTCTTTCCAGTAAGTAGAGAGGGTCTTATTAGTGGTATCTGTCTGATATGTCTGGGCAGGAAAGGGGAATATTGTTTTAACTAATGTAGTGGGAATAACAGAAACAAGGTGAGAAAAAAAAGGTTCAAAGTCAAGACATGCTACAGGAATTTCCTAAGCCAAAAATAGGCAGAGAGATAACAGTTTAGAAGAGGGCTCTTGTAAGTAGTAAGTTAAGGACTAATAATTATAGCCTCACAGTGAATAATATTTTGAAAAGGATTCATCTGGAAGTTCAGAAAACATAGTTCTTTCTGGCTTGTCATAAGTGAGAGAGTAACAAGTGAGTTCTCAGTATTTTCAAGAATATTGGGAGGTCTTCTGATCATCTATTCATTAGTCAGATCCATGGCAGTTGCTTATGCCTTCTGGGTTGTGATCTTTTCATAGACGGTGTGTGCAATTGACCACTTGGAGGGTTGGCTTCTACCTTGAGTGAGCATAATTAACTGTTATAAAAAATGTGATAGGTATTTGTTGCTTTCGTCTACCCAGTAAATCTTTCTTTTAGTAAAGTTATCCCTTTTCCTTTGAGAAGTTGCCCCATATCTATTAAATAGTGAAGCTTAAAAGCATTGTTTCTCTGCCTTCCTGGCCAAGGGATCAGCATAGAAATCAACATAGGCCAATCAGACTATCTATGGAAATCTGAATCTGGAGAGAGGTCTTCCAAGGATGGAATGCCGTTGGAGCTCAGTCAGCCCATTTGCAATGCCCTGCCAATGAGATGTTCGGAACTGTTTTGGTTCTAATTCTCCCTGGTGGCCTGTGTGTTACTTGGTTCATTGAATCTATGATGCTTAACCAATTAATTACATTTTCTTGCATGCCTAAGATGCTGAAAGTTGCTTTCTGAGCTTTTGACAAAAGAGTCCCAACTATTACAGAAGTTGGTACCAGGAGCCCTCCAAGTTTTATACATTTTCCTTGTAATTTCTTCTACTCTTTTAAAAATCACTTTTCCAAGGAAACATAATAAAGGTATAAATTCAGCAGAAATTTTAATTCAGCAATACATAAATCAGTCTCTCTCTCTCTCTTTTTTTTTTAGTGAGCTCTTATCACCATATATTACTTAAAGAAATTTCCGTCTTCCCTTCCTTTAATTTCCCTCCTCTTCCTTTCCTTTTAGATAAATAGAACTTTGGGAGTTGCAAGGTTGGGGCCAAGAAAGCAGGTCTGGGCCCTGAGAAGGCATCCAGAGCCGGTAGAACCTTTGGGGTTGGGATAAAGAAGAAGGTCAGCATTGAGGAGGTAGTCACAGCCCATGAGGCCCTTGTAGTCTGTGGGGCCTGTGGGGTGCTGGTCAGAGGTAATTGGGCACAAGAAGGCCTTTTAGATTTTTGTTGTTGTTGCTATGTATTATTTTAAAATAAAGTTTCTATTTGGTGCTGGAATGCTATTGATTTTTATAGAATGGTCTTGTTTCTGATAACCTTGCTGAGTTCTATTTTTAGTTCTAATAGTTTATTTCATTCTGTTGTGGTAAGATAATGTACTTCATATTATTTCAATAATTTTAAGTTTGTTGAGACTTTTTTTGTGGCCTTAAACATGGCCCGTCTTGAAGAATGTTCCATATGGAACAATACTAATGTGTATTCTGCTGTTGTTGGGTGGAGTATTCTGTTGATATCTGTTAGGTCTAGTTGTTTAATACTGTTGTTCAATATATTTTCCCCAATTTTTAAAATTTTGGCAAAATACACATAACATAAAATTTGCCATCATACTCTCTTTCCTTTTTGTTCTTATGTCTAGTTGTTGCATCCATTATTGAAAGTGAAATACTTGATTTGCCAACTGATATTGTTGAATTATCTATTTCTTCCTTAAATTTTGTCAGTTATTGCTTTATGTATTTTGTTGTTAGGTACATCTCTGTTTATAATTACTATATCTACCTGAGGAATTGACCCTTTTCTCATTTAAAGATGTTTTATCTTGTCTCTATTAATTATTTTGACCTTAAAGCCTTTTTTTCTGGGATTAGTATAGTCAGTTCAGCTCTATTTTTGTTACTGTTTATATGGCATATCATTTTCTATACTTTTCCTTTTAATCTATCTGTGTCTTTGAATCTATACTGTATTTCTTATGGAGAGCATATACTTCACTTATTTTGTTAAGCCATTTTAACAATCTCTGCCTTTTGATTGGACTATTTAATCCATTTACTATTAATGTAATTGCTCATAAGGTAGGAGTTAAATCTGGTATTTTGCTGTTATCCATATAACTTGTCTTTTTTATTTCTCTTTTTTTCTATTACTTCCTTCTTTTGTGTTAGATATTTTCTAGTGTACTATTTTAATTCTCTTGCCATTTCTTTTGCTATATACTTTTTGAGTTATTTCCTTAGTTGTTGTCCTGAGGATTATAATAAACTTTTTTTATTTTAAAATTTTTGATTAATTCATGATAATCATACATATTTATGGGGCATGGTGGTATTTTGATACATGCATACAATATGTAATGATCAAATAAAGGTATTTAGGATATCTATTACCTCAAACATTTATCATTTCTTTGTGTTGGGAACATTTAAAATCTCTTCTAGCTATTTTGAAATATATAATAAATTGTTTTTACCTATAGTCACTGTACTATACAGATATAACTTATTTCTTCTATCTAAGCTTACGTTTGTACCCATTAACCAATCTTTCTTCATCCCCCACCTCTTCCCTTCTCAGCTTCTGGTAACTAATTATGCTCTCTATCTCTATGAGGTAACATTTTTAGCTTCCACATATTAGTGAGAACATGCCATATTTGTCTTTCTGTGCTTGGCTTATTTTACTTAGCATAATGGCCTCCAATTCCATCCATGTTGCACAAATGACAGGATTTTATTATTTTTATGGCTGAATAATGTTCCATTGTGTATATATATCACATTTTCCTTATCTATTTATTCACAGATGGACATTTAATTTTGTTGTATATCTTGGTTATTGTGAATAGCACTGCAGTAAACATGGAGGAGAATTTTTTAATTTATAACAATCTAATTTGGATTAATATAAATTTAATTTCAATTGCATATAAAATTTTCTTTTATATAGCTTTTTTGTTCTCCTCCCTCCTTTGCACTATTATTGTACAAATTACCTCTTTATATCTTATAAGCCAATTGACAGAGATTTTATATTACTACTTCATGTGATTTTCTTTTAAATTAGAAGAAATGAGTTACAAATGAAATGCATTTATACTGTCTTTTATATTTACCTGTGCTCTTATTTCTTCTTGTGGTTACAGTTTAGTGTCCTATCATTTCAGTGTGAAAGACTGAATCCCTTTAGTATTTCTTGTAGAGTAATTCTGCTAGTGAAAAGTTCTTTGTTTTTTGTTTATCTAGGAATGTCTTAATATATCCTTTACTTTTGAAAGATATTTTTGCTGCAAATAGAATTATTGAGTTACAGTATTTTTTCTTGTAAATAGGAGGACCTTTGTAAGTATAACATTAAACCTATGAGTCATTTAGGATAAAAATGTTAGTTCAATGTGTTGGTTTTTTTTTTCAGAATAGTTAATAGAAACAAAGTCAAAATCAATTAGAGTATAGATAATAATTATAATTAAAGGCTTAAAAAGGATAATTCATTTATTTATTTAAATTTTTTTAGTGAACTATGTGCAGGTTTGAACCTATATCAGGGTTACATGTACAGGTTTGTTACATAGGTACACTCATGTCACAGGGGTTTATTGTACAGATCATTTCATCACCCGGGTAAATTTCCTAGTACCCAAAAGATATTTTTTTCTACTTCCTTCTCTCCTTCCACCCTGCATGCTCAAGTAGGCCCCAGTGTCTGTTATTCTTATCTTTGTGTTCATGTGTTCTTATAATTTAGCTCCAACTTATAAGTGAGAATATGCAGTATTTGATTTTCTGTTGTGGCAGTAGTTTGCTAAGGATAATGGCCTTCAGCTCTGTCCATGTTCCTGCAATGAACATGATCTTGTTCTTTTTTACAGCTGCATAGTATTCCATGGTGTATATGTACCATATTTTCTTTATTCAGTTCATCATTGATGGACATTTAGGTTAAGTCTATGTCTTTGCTATTGTGAATAGTGCTATAATGAACATACACATGCATATGTCTTTATGGTAGGATTATTTATATATATATTTTTGGTATATACCCAGTAATGGGATTGCTGGGTTGAATGGTAGTTCTGTTTTTAACTCTTTGAGAAATCACCATACTGCTTTCAATAATGGTTGAACTAATTTTCACTCCTACCAATGATGTATAAGAGTGCCCTTTTCTCCACAACCTCAACAGCATCTGTTATTCTTTGACTTTTTAGTAATAGTCATTCTGACTGGTGTGAGATAGTATCTCATTGTGGTTTTGATTTTCATTTTTCTAATGATCAGTGATATTCAGCATTTTTTCACATGCTTTTTGGCCACATTTATGTCTTCTTTTGAAAAATGTCTGTTCATACCCTTTGCCCACTTTTTAATGGGGTTGTTTCTTTCTTGTAAATTTGTTCAAGATTCTTATAGATGTTGGATATTAGATCTCTGTCAGATGCATAGTTTGCCAATATTTTCTCCCATTTGGTAGATTATTTGTTTACTCGGTTGGTAGTTTCTTTTGCTGTGCAGAAGCTCTTGTTTCATTATATCTCATTTGTCAATTTTTGCTTTTGTTGTGATTGCTTTTGGCATCTTCGTCATGAAATGTTTGCCCGTTCCTGCATCCACAATGGTACTGTGTAGGCTATCTTCCAGGGTTCTTATAGTTTTCAGTTTTACATTTAAGTATCTAATCTATTTTGAGTTGATTTTTGTACATGGTTTATGGAAGGGATCCAGTTTTAGTCTTCTGTATATGTCTAGTCAGTTATCCCAGCATCAGATATTGAATGGGTAGTTATTTCCTTATTGCTTGTTTTTGTCAACTTTGTTGAGTATCAGATGATTGTAGGTGTATGAGCTTATTTGTGGGCTGTCTATTCTGTTCCATTGTTGTTTGTGTCTGTTTTTGTTACCTGTACCTTGCTGTGTTGGTTACTATAGCCCTGGAGTATAGTTTGAAGTCAGATAACATGATGCCTTCAGCTTTGTTCTTTCTGCTTAGGATTGCCTTGGCAATTCAATTTTGGAGATCATTATTGGTCTGTTTAGGGATTCAATTTATTTCTGGTTCAATCTTGGGAGGGTGTATGTGCCTAGGAATTTATCTGTCTCTTCTAGGTTTTGTAGTTTGTGTGCATAGAGGTGTTCAAAGGAGTCTCTGATGGTTATTTGTATTTCTGTGGGGTCACTGGTAATATTCTCTTTGTCATTTCTAATTGTGTTTATTATTTGTATGTTTTCTCTAATTTATTCTAGTGAGTGGTCTTATTTTTTTTTTTTTTCAAAAACCAGCTCATGGATTCATTGATATTCTGAATGATTTTTTGTGTCTCAATCTCTTTCAGTTTAGTTCTGATTTTGGTTATTTTTTATCTTCTGTTTGCTTTGGGGTTGGTTTGTTCTTGCCTCTCTAGTTCTTTTAGTTGTGATGTTAGGTTGTTGATCTGACATCTTTCTAACTTTCTGATGCAAGCATTTAGTGCTATAAATTTCCCTCTTACCACTACCTTAGCTGTATCTCAGAGATTCTGGTATATTGTATCTTTGTTTTCATTTCTTTCAAAGAACTTCTTGATTTCTGCCTTAATTTCATTATTTATTTCAAAGTTATTCAGGAGTCTGTGGTTCAATTTCCATGTAGTTGTATGGTTTTGAGTGATTTTCTTAGTCTTGATTTCTATTTTTATTGTACTGTGGTCTGAGAGAGTGGTATAATTTTAGTTCTTTTGCATTTGCTGAGGAGTGTTTTCTGTCACAGTGTGTGGTCAATTTTAGAGTATGTGCCATATGCAGATGAGAAGAATGTATATTCTTTTGTTTTGGGGTGGAGAGTTCTGTAAAGGTCTGTCAGATCCATTTGGTCCAATGTTGAATCTGCCTTAATGATCTGTTTAATATTATTAATGGAGTGTTGGTCTCCTACTATTATTGTGTGGGGGTCTAGGTCTCTTTGAAAGTCTCTAAGGACTTTCTTTATGAATCTGAGTGCTCCTGGGTTGCGTGCATATATATGTAGGATAGTTAAGTCTTCTTGTTGAATTTAACTCTCTACAATTGTATAATGCCCTTTATCTTTTTTTGATCTTTGTTGGTTTAAAGTCTGTTTTGTCTGAAAAAGCAGGATTGAAAACCCTCCTTTTTCTGTTTTCCATTTTCTTGGTAGATTTTTCTCTGTCCATTTGTTTTGAGCCTACGGGTGTCATTGCATGTGAGACGGGTTTCTCAAAGACAGCATACCAATGGGCCTTCGTTCCTTATCCAGCTTGTTACTATGTGCCTTTTAACTGGGGCATTTAGCCCATTTACACTTAAGGTTAGTATTGATATGTGTGGATTTGATCCTGTCATCATGATGTTAGCTGGTTATTATGCAGACTTGTTTGTATGGTTACTTTATAGTGTCACTAGTTTATGTATTTAAGCATGTTTCTGTAGTGGCTGGTAACAATCTTTCCTTTTGATTTAGTGCTTTCTTCAGAAGCTCTTGTAAGGCAGATCTCATGGTAGTGAAATTTCTCAGCATTTGCTTGTCTGAAAGTATCTTATTTCTTCTTCATTTATGAAGCTTAGTTTGGCCAGATATGAAATTCTGGGTTGGAATTTCTTTTCTTTAAGAATGTTGACTATTGGCTCCCAATCTCTTCTGGCTTGCAGGGTTTCTGCTGAGAGGTCTGCTATTAGTCTGATGGACTTCCCTTTGTAGATGACCTGATCTTTGTCTCTAGCTGCCTTTAACATTTTTTCTTCATTTTAACCTTGGAGAATCTGATGAATGTGGGTCTTGGGGATGATCTTTTTGTGGAGTATATTACTGTGATTCTCTACATTTCTTGAATTTGAATGTTGGCCTCTCTACCTTGGTTGGGGAAGTTCTCATGGGTGACATCCTGGTGTATGTTTTCCAGGTTGCTTACACTCTCTCCACCTCTTTCAGGGACACCATGAGTTGTAGATTTGGTCTCTTTATATAACCTCATATGTCTCAGAGGCTTTGTTTATTCCCTTTCATTCTTTTTTCTCTATTCTTGCCTGACTGTCTTATTTCAGAAAGCTTGTCTTAAAGCTCTGAGATTCTTTCCTCAACTTGGTCTAGTCTGCTGTTAATACTTGCAGTTGCCTTATGAAATTCTTGTAGTGTGTTTTTCAGCTCTATCAAGTCAGTTATGTTCTTTTCTATACTGGCTATTTTGTCTGTCAGCTCCTGTGTTGTTTTACTGTGATTCTTAGCATCCTTGGATTAGGTTTCAGCATACTCCTGCATCTCAATGATTTTCATCCCTATCCATATTTGGAATTCTATTTTTGTCATCTCAGCCATTTCAGTCCAGTTCAGAGTCCTTGCTGGAGATGTAGTGTAGTCATTTTGCCTAAAGAAGACACTCTGGGTTTTTCAGTTGTCAGAGTTCTTGTGCTGGTTCTTCCTCATCTTTATTGAAGGTATTCCTTCAATCTTTGAAGTTGCTGTCCTTTGGATGGAGTTTTTTTTCTCTTTTATCCTAATTATTAACCTTGGGGGTACAATAGTGGTATAAGGTGGGTCCAATTGACTGACTTTGTTTCTGAAAGATTTTAGGGGGCCAAGGTTGAGCTCAAAACTTCTGGACTGCATGCTCTAATTCTGGGGGACTTGTATCAGGCCCCTGGCTTTGTTCTAATCTCCTTGAGGTTAGGAACCTGCTCCGCTGGAGAAGCGGAGGTACTCCCAGACTGCTGCTCACAACACTCCCATGGGTGGTGCCAGCCAAGTGCTTTGTAGGGCAGCGGAACATGATTCATCCTCCTTCACATGTGCTAGCAGTAGTGGCAGCAGCAGTGCAGCAGGGTGTATGCTTGTCTGCTGTGGCAGGTTGCTAGTGAGTGCTAGGGTGTTAGCCTCTATTCAGACATTTGTAGCAATGGCAGTGGCAGCCTGACTTGAGGGGGAGGGGGGCCCACCAGCAACTATGAGCATGTTCACACATTGATCTTCTGAATGATTTTTTGTGTCTCAAACTCTTTTGTGTCTCAAGTTTTTTTGGTCTCACCCGAGGGTGGGGTGCTGGTGGGCTCAGGACTGTATGTGCCTTCTGTGCATGTTCCCATGGGTGCTGGTGGCAGCTCAGGGTGGGGGCTGGTCTATTGTTTTCTGGGCCCTGTTTCATGCTGGCAGTAGTGTCGAGTAGTGTCAGGTAGTGCCAGGGGTGCTGGTGGAGGTGGGACTGGTGGGCTCCATACTTGCCAACACTCTGACAACAATGGTGGTATAGGGGATGGGGCACAAGGTGAGGTGCACTCATGCTGGCAGCAGTGGCATGGAGCAGGGTGCATGTGTACATGCCCACTGGTGGGGCTGGTGAGGAAGGTAAGACAAGGTCTGCTTATGTACATAGGTGCCAGCAAAGCAATATGGGGAGTGGCTGTGGGCAAGTGCATGCAGATCAAGAGGCAAGGAGGAGACTACAGTGGGAGAAGGGCATGGGTAGGCTGGTGATGTGTCTGTGCAGGGCCACTCTGCTGGAGCTCTCTACCTGTCAGACCCAGTCTTCAAGTACAGGAACTATGATGTGGCCCTCATGAGGTACCTGGAGGCTGTACTGCAGGAGGCATGGTTAGGCTGGGGCCCCAGGAGAGGCCAACAGACTGGGGGATTTTCCAGTGGGATTGGCCCATCTCATGGGCAAGACTGCCCTGCAGAGTTTAGATCCAACAGCTCCCCTAGGGCTAAAGTCTTCTATGGGAGCAAGTCAAGCCTAGGGGGTGAGGGGGCCCCTGGCTGTGTTCCACTATAAACACTCCTGCACCAAACCCTCTGGGCTCTGAACAGGCCGGTGTTTTGCCTTTACTACTTCTCTAAGCAGCTCTTCCTGCCAACTCAAGTGTCTGCAGTGGACAAGAGGTCCCCTTCTGGCAGGATTCCAGAGGCCCATGGTGAGAGTGAGTTGCTCCTTGCCTGTTCAACTCACCCCTTCTGCAGTTGTTGAGGGACAGGAATGAGTTCCAGGGCATGTTAACCTTATGTAGGGTTCCCAGCTTCCTCCCCTTTTAGCCTAGCATCTGTGTCCTCCCTCCATTCTCTCTCAATGACTTCTGTTTGAAGATCTGCTGGGAGTACATCAGTCTTCCTGATGTCACAGTCCTGCAGTGGGAGGTGTTCCTCCTGGCTGCATCTAGTTAGCCATCTTGGACCAGCAATCAGTTCACAGTCTTTCTTTCAGCACTTTAAATATGTCATTTCATTACCTTCTGTTCTCCTTAGTTTTTGAAAGTAAATCAATTGTTAATCTTATTGAGGATATATTGAATGTGATAAATATCTTGCCTCTTGCTGTTTTAAAGATGCTCTCTTTGTCTTTGACTTTTGACAGTTTGATTATGCTATGTCTTGGTGTGAATATCTTTGAGTGGATCATAATTGGACTTTGCTGAGTTTCTTGAATGTTTAGATTGTTGTTTTTGACCATTATTTTTCCAAATATTCTTTCTGCTTCCTTTTCTCTTTTTCTAAGACTCATTTTGTGTGTGTTGCTATGCTTGATGGTGTTCCACAGGTTTCTGAATATTTCTTTATTTTTCTTCCTTCTTTTTTCTTTCATTTTCTTAGATTAGATTATCTCAGTTGACAAAACTTCAAATTCACTGATTATTTGTTCTGCTAACTCAAATGTATTGTTAAGACCCTTTAGTGAAATTTTCTTTATTTTCCAATGCCAGAATTTCTATTTTTTTACAAAATTAACTTTTTAGAGTGGTTTTAGCTTCACAGAAAAATTGAGTTAAAGACCTAGAGATTACTCATATACCCCACATCTATTTGTTTTAAAAAATAATTCATCATTTCTTTAATGATATTCTCTCTTTGTAGAGGCATTTTCTCATACTTTCCTTTAGTTCTTTAACATGGCTTTAAAAAATTATTTAAACAGATTTACAATAACCAATGTAAAGTCTTTGTCCAGAAAGTTCAATCCCTGAGCTTCCTCAAGATAGTTTCTATTGACTGTTCTTTTATTCTGTGTATAGACTATACTTTCTTTGCATGTCATAATTTTTTGTTGAGAACTGTGCGTTCGTTTAAAATAATATAATGTGGCAACTCTGGAAATCAACTCCCACTGCAAAGTTTCTTGTTGCTCTTTGTTGTCATTGTTGCTGTTTGGTTGTTTATTGGCTTTCCTGAACTAATTCTGTAAAGTCTATATTCTGTCTTGTGTGTGGCCACTGAATGTCGGAGACCGGCACGTCTGCCAGGAGGCTCCCGGCCTGCGGGAGGCCTCGCCCCAACTCGGAGATGTTCACAACCTGGAGGAGAGAGTGCGCGGAAGAAAAGACAGACAGACAGACAGTGGGGTCTGGAGGACTACCCAGGCGATGCCAGTAGCATGCCAGAGTAGCGAGTTTATTGTGTGCATAAGCCTTATTATATACCTTTTAGTTCTTCATTGATGACGCAAGTTACATTGTGACATTAAACAGTAAATACGGGAACAGAAATCTGTGACGTACAGTAAATACGGGAACAGTAAATACGGGAATACTGGAACAGTAAATACGGGAACAGGCAGCACAGCTAAAATAGTAAATACGGGAATACGGGAACAGTAAATACGGGAACAGGCAGCACAGCCAGGCCCACTTGGGGTAAACAGAGCCATAAAACGTTTACAGAAACAGGAATTAAGAAACACCATATCAGGCCCGCACAATGACTCATGAAGCCACCATGCTTGAACGGCATGTCCTGTTCTACGTGTCAGTAGCCAAAAAATTCTGCAGAAGTCATGCATCAACACTTCACCCCTTCCCTCAGCTCAACAGCCTCCAGGTGAGAGGTGAAACGTGTATGAGCTCAAGCTCAAAATGGCCATGGTACAGCTAAGCACCGCGAACGGGAGCGATCCCCACACCTCCCAAATCCCAGAAGGCAGCAGTGGTTGTGGCATAGAAGTAGAATTGCAGATTCTGCCAACAGTGGACTCAGTAAGTGCCCACCTCACCGGGAATGCAGTGTGGCGAAGGCTGCGTTGTGTGGTTTGGGACACGTCGGTTTCCTCACCCATGAAATGAGGGTGTTGGCTGAATTGCCCATCTGTGGGGCTATGCTAGGACTGAAGGGAGCTGTTTGCAAGAGCTTCACGTAACACAAGTCGTGCCCATTATGCTGGTTACAAAAGGGCCCCTTTAAAAATACATATTTCAAGTTGGACAATGAATAATAATAAAAGTAAAACTAAAAATATACATCATTGTATTCACCTAGCAAGGCTGTTTATTACTATTAAATATTATTCTCATGTGGCTTCTGTAACATTTAAACTGCATTTGAAGCCAGCCATGGTGGCATGGGCTTCTAGTCCCAGCTACTCAGGAGGCTGAGATGGGAGGATCACTTGAGCCCAGGAGTCTGAGGCTACAGTGAGCACCTCTGCATTCCAGCCTAGGTTACAGAGATACCTTGTCTCTAAAAAAAAAAAAAAAAAAAAAAAAATTAAGAAATAGGCCGGCGCTGTGGCTCACACCTATAATCCCAGCACTTTGGGAGACCGAGGCCAGTGGATCACCTGTGGTCGGGAGTTCAAGACCAGCCTGGCCAACATGGTGAAACCCAGTCTCTACTAAAAATACAAAATGAGCCAGGCATGGTGGCGCATACCTGTAATCCCAGCTATATGAGAGGCACAGGCAGGAGAATTGCTTGAACCTGAGAGGTGGAGGTGGCAGTGAGCCAAGATTGTGCCATTAAGCTCCAGCCTGGGCAACAAGAATGAATCTCCATCTCAAAAAAAAGAAAATAAAAGAAAACAAAATCTTTATTCACCCTGCCTTTAATTCCTTATGAAAAGGCGTGAATTTTTATTCTTTTTTTAAAAGACAGGGTGTGGGTTGCTCATGTCTGTAATCCCAGTACTTTGGGAGGCTGAGGTGGGTGGATCCCTTGAGGTTAGGAGTTCCAGACGAGCCTGGCCAGCATGGTGAAACCCCATCTATACTAAAAATACAAAAATTATCTGGGTGTAGTGGTGGGTACCTGTAATCCCAGTTACTTGGGAGGCTGAGGGAGGAGAATCGCTTGAACCCAGGAGGCAGAGGTTGCTATGAGCCAAGATTGTGCCATTGCACTCCAGCCCGGGAAATAGAGTGAGACTCTATCTCAAAAAAATAAGTAAATAAATAAAAAATAAAAATAAATTGCATTGGAAACACACACAAAAACACAGAAATAATAACTCCCCAAAGAAACCCAACATTCATCGCCTGACAGATGATTTTGTTAGAGGTTGGGCCTGTCGTGGGGACCTGGGCGTAAGTGGACAGAACACGGTGCATTTGTTATCAGCAGAGAGTAGATCTTTAGCAGCAGTCACACGGTGCTGAACACTAGCTTTTAAATTAGCTGCATTTTAAATCATATGGCATAAAAATATACAACGATAAATCAGATGATCATTGTAAATCACTGTCTCACATTACCAAGCTTGGTTTCTGCCTGGTGCAATGTATGATTAATCTTTCTGTTGCCAGGAAAGTGATGCTTCCTGTTGGAGAGATTGAGTGTGGATCTGAAAGTTTCCTCACCTTGGGTTCACTTGCTAGCACGGCTCCTGACCCAGCTGTCTGCTGCTGTCTAAGGTCCACAGAAACCTGTACATCGCTCTGTCTTTTAGAGTGAAATTCTTACTGATATTCAAAGAGTAGGTCGGGCGCAGTGGCTCATGCCTGTAATCCCAGCACTTTGGGAGGCTGAGGTGAGCAGATTACCTGAGGTTGGGAGTTTGGGACCAGCCTGACCAACATGGAGAAACCCTGTCTCTACTAAAAATACAAAATTAGCTGGGTGTGATGGTGCATTCCTGTAATCCCAGCTACTTGGGAGGCTGAGGCAGGAGAATTGCTTGAACCCAGGAGGTGGAGGTTGTGGTGAGCCGAGATCGCGCCATTGCACTCCAGCCTGTGAAACTCCATCTCAAAAAAAAGAGTAAACATCTACCGAGACACATCTGCTTATTTTGGCTTCTACCTGGTGAGCTGGAAATACCTGGATTTTCCCCATGATAAAGGCATTTCTCAATGCAGACGCTGTACCACCACTAAATAGCAAGTTTTAACCCCCATACTGAGGAGTAAAATCTCCAGCCTCTGCCTTTCTGGGGCTGGCCCTCGAGCAGTGGTAATTATCAGGATTTTATCCTAGAAAACAAGGCAAGTCTAACACACCATTTCTTAATTACATTTCTTGAAAACTAATTTATTCTATTTGAGTAAATTATATATTTGATACTGAAATAACAGAAACATTTTACTGTTCAGCTAGCACACATGGGTGCTTTGCAGAGCAGTTGGTTGGGAATACTTATTGTAGAACATTTCATAGCATTTATTGATCTGTCTGGCAAAGGAATCCCTAGACAGGAACTGTCTATGGGTGACATTTTATGACCCCAACATAGATCCAAAGCTTTTAATGTACCTTTTGCCTTTAGCATAACGTCACCAAGATAAATCGGAGCAGGTAGGAACAGCCTTCGGACATCAAACTGCATGTTTAACTATGTTAGGATGACTCTGACCTACACAGCCTGTACATCTAAAGATTTTGGAATGGTTCTTTGCCAATCTGGTCATGTGGCCTCTAAAATTGAGTAAGCAAGAGATGATCCTCTCTGTTGATGATATAGAACCATGGTTAAGTTCTTAGTAGGTCTCAAGGAGCAACTAAACCTACCGGTCAACCATTGCCAACAGAAACAGGAAAGTATTAGTTACGCCAACCAACATCAAAATAGCTATTCTTGTCAGACCTATCCTGGCACCTAAATTGATCATACTAAGCAACCCTGTTTAAGGGCTGAACTCATGATATTGGTAATGTCAAGAAGTACTGGCCAGCCGCGGAGGCACATGCCTGTAATCCAAGCACTTTGGGAGGCTGAGGCAGGAGGATTGCTTGAGGTCAGGTTACTCAGAAGCTACACTTAATGGGTTTATATTTTAGAGGGTGCCAGACAGAAAACCACAAACCTAGTTTGCTTTTCAAGAATTTAAAAACAGGACTCTTGCTCTTGAAGTTATTAAACTCTCTGATGGATGTTGGACAGCATTGTGATGGAGAAGCTGTAAATTGCACAAACTGTTCTTTCCATTGCACACGGAGGAAGCGAGATCACAACTGAATCACGATGATCTTCACTGAACACAATCATGGAACAGGGCTGGCGTGGCTTTTCCTGGGCAAAGGGTTGGCACATTTGAAGTTCTGCCAGCCATATGCCAAGCATTCATCCCCACTAAGTGCTAGAGACAGGCAGGGCTGTGAGTGTTTGCTAACTTCCTACTGAAACTTCGTGTTTTTCCCCAAACTTTTCAACGTATGCAATATATAAATAAACTCTGAAATTTTGGGAAAAAATAGATTATAAATGGTATAATTCCATTTATATGACATCCTCAAAAAAAGACAACACTTTAGTGGTGGAGTAGTTTCCAAGGCTTAGGGATGGAGGGAGGGAGGGGCTACAAAGGGACCACACAAGGGAAGTTGTTTGGTTTCCCTTTTTTTTTTTCTTTTTCTGAGACAGAGTCTCACTCTGTCGCCCAGGCTGGAGTGCAGTGGCGCAATCTCAGCTCACCGCGACTTCCGCCTCCCAGGTTCAGGTGATTCTCTTGCCTCAGCCTCCTCAGTAGCTGGGACCACAGGTGTCTGCCACCACACCCGGCTAATTTTTTGTATTTTTAGTAGAGACGCGGTTTCACCATGTTGGCCAGGCTGGTCTTGAACTCCTGACCTCAAGTGATCTGCCCACTTTGGCTTCCCAAAAGTGCTAGGATTACAGGTGTGAGCCACTGCGTCCAGCCTGTTTTATTTAATTATTTATTTGGAGTAGAATTGTTCTGATCGTGGCTGTGGTCCCACATACCTGTACATGTGTTACAAATCATAGAACTGTCTTCTGAAAAAGTCATTTTTAATTATATGATGTTTTACATATAAAACTTAAAAACTGCATTTAGGCTGGGTATGGTGGCTCATACCTGAAATTCCAGCACTTCCTACTGGGAGAAGGTGAGGAAGACAGCCCTGTCCCTGCAGGATTGTGGTCTAGGAATTGGAATGAGCTCCTGGGTCTCTATTGGATGGTTGTGTTCATTCCCTTGGGGGTTAATTCAGCATCCAAGTTGAGACGTCAGATAAACAGTGTGAATTTCAGGGGCTTGGCTTGGGCAGGAGATGAAGTCATCAGCAGGTAGATGACATTTAAAATCCTGAGCAGGAATGAGCTCCCCATGAGAGGGAGGGCAGATGGAAAACTCACCCAGGGGAGCCCTGAGGCACTGTGAGCTTTTAGATCACGAGGTGAGGAGGAACCAGTGATTGGGAAATGCCCAGAAACTGTCCTCAGGCGGCTCAGCTTTGCGGAATTTCCTGTCTTTGAGCAGCAGCCGTAACTCCGATCGCTGCTGTGTGTTGAGCCTTCTCCGTGTGCCGAGCGGGGCTGAGAGCTCTCAATGATGCTCTCATTTGCTCCTCCCAGCCATGGTCTGCATGGGTGTCACTGTGCCCCTTGTGCAGGTTGGACAGACGACACTTTGCCCACGTTCTGGAGCAGAGCAGCGGAGTCTCAACTCTGACCGTTTTCTTCTCTTGCCCAAATTCCTATCTAAAGGGCCTGGGGAGTCCACACTGCAAACCATACAGTCTCATCAGAAGGGTTTTATTTAATGCTATGTACTGTGGCTTACTTTCCAGCCTGACTCTGGCGTAACATAACATGAGAGAGAAGGAAGGAAATGGAAATATTTTAACCCCAAATATGTTTCCTTGCCATATCTTGAAATAGCCCTGCAAAGTAGTCGCTTGTGGGGAAAAATCCATTCCGTAGAGAACCTCCTTTCTGTTTTCCAGACCTTTCTCCTGATCCAGGAGATAATCAACTAACAGTCTGAAACCTTTTTTTTTTTTTTTTTTTTTTAACAGATGGAGTTTCACTCTTGTCACCCAGGCTGGAGTATAATGGTGCAATCTTGGCTCACTGCAACCTCTACCTCCTAGGTTCAAGCGATTCTCCTGCCTCACCCTCCTGAGTAACTGGGATTACAGTTACTTGCCACCATGCCTGCTAATTTTTTATATTTTTAGTAGAGACAGGGTTTTACCATGTTGGCCAGGCTGGTCCTGAATTTCTGACTTCAAGTGATCCACGCACCTCGGCCTCTCAGAGTGCTGGGATTACAGGTGTGAGCCACTGCACCTGGCAGTCTGATGCCTTTTTAAGTCTGATAAGAAACTATTGTAACCTATTCACCCTCTGAAGCCTGCTACCTGGAGACTTTATCTGCGTAATAAGAACCTTGGTCTCCATAACCCCATATCTTAATCCAGATATTTGTTTCTGTCAATTCCAGGTCTTTAGGTGATAACTCAACCAACTGCCCATCAGAATATCTTTGAATCCACTGATGACCTGGAAGCCCCTGCCCCGTCCAATTGTCCCACCTTTCCAAACCCAACAACATACATCTTGCACGTATTGGCTGATGTCTTTTCTCTCCCTAAAATGTACAAAGCCAAGCTGTAGCCCAATCATCTTGGACATATGTTCTCAGGATCTCCAGAGGGCTGTGGCATGGGCCATTGTGTTGGTGGCAGCGAACCTGTACGGGTCTGCAGCAACCTCAATTCTTGCCTCCTCAGAAGAAAGAATTCAACTGAGGGGCATAAGGCAGAGTGAGAGACTAAGGCAAGTTTTAGAGCAGGAATGACAGTTTGTTTAAACTGAGGGGCATAAGGCAGAGTGAGAGACTAAGGCAAGTTTTAGAGCAGGAATGACAGTTTGTTTAAACATTTAGAGCAGGAACAAAAGGAAGTACACTTGGAAGAGGACCAAGTGGGCGACTGGAGAGATCGAGTCCACAGTCTGACCTTTGACTTAGGGGCAGGGGTCCTGCATCCCTTCTTCCCTGATCCTTCCCTTGGGGTGGGCTGTCCGCATGCACAGTGGCCTGTCAGCGCTTGGCAGGGCTGCGTGTGCGGTGCATTGCCTGGAGTTGTGCACGTGCTCCCTGGCGGTGTTCTTCCGTTACCAGTCCAGTGTTCCCGGATGGAGGTCATCCTCCAGCTTTGCCTCTCTTGCACAGGTGCGAGCCCACTTGCCCAACTCCTGAGATCTTATCAGGGAGCTGCCAATCACCAGTGCCAGGTGTTTCTATCTATTGGGAAGCTGCTGTTCCTTGGTGCCAGCTGCAACTAATTATTTTAGAGAGCCAGTTGACAGCCACCTGACCATCACCTGATGGTCTCCTGACATTCCTGGCTGGAGGGGGCCTTCTCCTGTCTGCTCATGTCTGGCTTGCTACCCACTGTAAGAATTGGTCACTCATATTTGGATCACAATAAATCTCTTCAAATATTTAAGAGTTTGACTCTCTTCATTGACGGTCGTCAGGGGTGGAGGACGCCTCCAGGCGCAGCTCAGGCGCAGACAGACCCACGGCATCTTGCTCCCAGGATCAGTGCTGCCTGGGAAGCAAGAGCGAGACTCTGTTTCAAAAAAAAAAAAGTCCATAAACACATGCTTTACAAGCCAGTTACACTTTTATGAGAGTGCATGATTGCCTTTATAATGACTCAAAGCTGGGAGCATGGAGGAGCTGTGCTGTGTTTCCAGGAGCTGTGGGTGGGTTTTGCTTTGGGGTGATCAAGACAGGGGTCAGCCATTTCTCTGGGGACCCCTTAATGTCAGGATGCTGAGCAAATAAGAACTGATTACGTGTCCTCGCCATTTTTCCTGTAACCGTATATTTGCATTTGCGTTTGTTCTGTTTTGCAACATGTTGATCTGCTACACTCCTGTGGAAGTTGTAAAATCTTCCGTTCTGTCGTGGCACAAAATGTGTTTCTGACCAGCTCCTCTTCAGTAGCAATGAGTAGCAATCCACGAGCCGGGCGCTTAAATTCCTTGTTCTTGCTGGCTAGCCTTCTTAAGTTGGATGTCAACATTAAGCTTATTCCAGAGGTCAGCGTTTCAGACGGCAAATATCTCTGATCCCTATGATATAAACCTGTCATGAGGAGCTGTCACTTGGTTTACTGCAAGGCCTTTGTGAGCCACAGGTTAATATATTAATGAAGACTGGCTGTTACCCTACATTAAATAATGACTGCGAATGATTGGAAGAAAAACATCCTTCTGTTCCCCTGCAGAGTGTGAGATTGATGAGAATGGATTACCCTGCCAAGGGAACTCAAAAATATTACAACCTTTTATTCCTCTGTGGCTTGGATGAGTGTGTATTCATTTCTACGTTATGACAAAAAAAACCTCTTACAACGATTCTGAGCTAAAGACACATTAAATCACCACTTTAATTATATTGGAACAGTGCACTGAGATTCTATCACTAATCTAGTTTAATCTTGGCATCTCAAGCTCATCTAATATTTTATTTCTATTTAGGTCATATTAGTCAATTGGGCATTAGCAGCAGTACTTATTTATCTTATCAGTTTATTTTGGTAAAGCAGTAAATTTTGATAGAATTACAATAATTCCTCAGCTTATATACATCTCACAATCACATACAGGCTTGGCATTTTAAAATGTGGTCTCAGTTTAATATTAGCATTCACACTTTCATGGTTGTCTCTTCCACTTTTCCAGAACATTTAAATGGCTTGGAATATTCTGGATGTGACTTTCCTCTCTGAAACGCTGCTGTTTAGCGCTTTATTTGTGGCATTACCTCTATATGCAAACAGATACAAAGCAAGCCATGTACAGTAGGTCAGTGAGCTTGAAAGCCGGCAAGAGAAGGTACTGGGGGTGGCGCTGGGGGAGTTGGGCCCCCACCTTTTGACAGGTTTCACCATAGTCTGAGGGAGGCTAGCTGGGCCCAGAGACTGTGGAGACCCAGGGTGCTTTGCTAATGTCCCCAGAATAGAGTTTCTATTTAAGCAGAAGACCTAACGCAAGTAAGTTCAGGGACAGACGCACAGTAGCCAAGTTCATGGAAGCGATGGTGAGCACAGAATGTTGGTTTATTCCACACAGTGAAATGGTCGGAGAGACAGGTGGTTGGGTCTCGTCCAAGACCAACTCCTGTGTTGCTGTATGCAGGTCTCTATTTTGTTGATTTTCTTCTTTTTTAAGAGTCAGGGTCTCCTCTGTTGCGCAGGTTGGAGTGCAGCGGTGTCACCAAAGCTCTCTGCAGCCTTGAACTCCGGGGCTCAAGTGATCCTCCCTCATCAGCCTCCTGAGTGGCTGGGACCACATGCCACCACGCCTGGCCTATGTGCAGGTCTCCGTGGGAAGCTTGCCAGCCCTAAGGGCTGCCTGGAAGGCATGGACTTTGGGGAAAGGAGGGTCTGGATTGCTATAGGCAAGGCCTTGCCGGTGGACCCACAGTGCCTGCATCCACCACCTGCAGCCTCTGGCTCTCCTGTCCCCACAGGATGAGGGACATAAGGATGGGTTCTGAGTAAGACCCAGAGCCCATGGGTGAGCCTGCAGCATGTGGGCAGCGCCTAGGCAGCCTTTCCTAAGCTTTTTTGACTATGAATCCCTTTTGGGTTCATAAGGCATCGATTATTGATTATTAGATTTATTAACATATTCAATTAGTTTATAGTTACCTGTTCCAGAGGATCCCTTCATCTCCTCCACCTGAGTCCTCCTAGTCCTCAGACATAGAGCAGACATAGACTCACTCACTGCACAGCCACAGAGACCACTCCCCACACTCCCAAACCCCCAAGGCTCTTGGAGGAAGGAAGGTACTTGCCGAGACCTCTGTGGTCTGTCCTGGTCTTAGCCCTTCCCACCACACAGAGCAGGCTGAATTTTCTCCTGCAGGTGCCAGAACAGCTTGAGTCTTCCGGATGTCTCTTTTCCAATCAGTCAGTATTGATTTTACAGTTTAACTCTGACAGGGAAATCTCATTTCCTGAATTTCCAAATTTTTCAGTGAATGCTCCCACTCTCTGACAAGTATCCTTTGTCCACAGCTAATACAAACTTTTTTTTTTTGCTATAGGTAAGATTGTTACAAACAAAACCCTTGGTTTAAGACTTGTGCAACCTCAGGCCCCGGGGTGATGGTGAATTACAGCAGAAACCTTCTATAGCTGGAAAACAACTGATAGACTCATTTTATTTATTCACTTTTTATTATGAAGATGTTACAACATAAAAAGTAGAGAGACCATACAAATAGCCCCCACATACCCACTGCTCAGCTTAACCGATGATCAACCCATCCAGCTTCATCCACACCCTACCCACCCCTCCGTCTTTCCCTTTCCCACTGGATTATTTTGGAGCAAAATCTCTGACATAGAATTTTTTCCCAGAAATAGTTCAGTATGCTACAGATAGATGTTGTTGCTACATTTTTAAATTGTGGTAATATACATAATATCAAATTTACCATTTTAACCATTTCAAGTGTATAGTTCAGTGATGTTAAATCCATTCTTACTGCTGAGCAATCATCAGCTTTGTCCGTCGCTAGACCTGTTTGCATCTTGACAACCAAGTGGAGCGACTGAGGAGGAAGTCTCAGACCCTCTGGGTTTACTGAGCCAGCTGAGGGCACTCCCAGGAAGGACCCCACCACAGACACATTTGTGGCTGCTTTTCCCAGAAAGGTTCTCAGGAGGTTTCCTACTTCTATGGTTTCCTTAAAAGGTGAGGGGTGGCAGTGAGATGAGTGATTATTTGCTTGTGGGGGGTGGCAGTGTGACGAATGATTATATGCTTGTGAGACTGTGGTTAGTCTACATTTTACACAACATAAGGCAAACATTTGAAGAAAAGGGACAGCTCAGGGAGGGATGAAGGAACAATTGATCTCATCTCCCGGTTGTTCTATACCTGGGCAGATCAGCAATCAATCCACAGTCAGGGAGGAGCCTTTTGAAAGGATCTGTTTCTTTCAGCCCTTAGGGAAGGGAGACTGAGGACAGTGAGTGAGGGAGAGGCATCAATTCTCAACCCATCATGGCTTGCAAGTCTTCTCCCCTTTGCCAAGACAGGGGCTGTTCAGTCAGTTGCAAGCTTAGAATTTTTTTTTTTTTTTGAGATGGAGTCTTACTCTCTCACCCAGGCTGGAGTGCAGTGGTGCAATCTCGGCTCACTGCAACCTCTGCCTCCTGGCTTCGAGCAATTATCCTGCCTCGGCCTCCTGTTAGATATAGTGAACTCCAAGTTTCTCTTCAAAGAATCAGTATGTCAGTATGTTCAGCTCTCTTATTCTTTATTTCTCTATTTTGAAGTTTAACTTCCTTGTAGTTTCAGTAAACAACATTTTTCACCCCTTCTAATCAGTAGTTCACATCTGTTCCCCTAGTCCCCTGCTCTGTCCTGACTCATCCCAGTCACCTGCTCTGGTCACCTTCTCCAGTCACCTGCTCTGGTCACTTGCCCTGACCTGTTCTGTAACTGTCCTTCCTGCCAAACTACCCAACCCCACCACTCCAGCTCCTACCCCTGCTGTCTTTAAAGTAGCCAATCAGAATTAGCTTAGGCTGTATGTGTAACCCAAGCCCACAGGGGAACACCACAGCAGCAGTAGGGGCTACCTGCATCAGGCATAAGAACCCCTTCCCCTCCCTTGTGCAGGTGTCTGCTCACCATTGTTCCACCTGTGAGACACATGCTTCTATAGAAGTAAATTGCCTTGCTGAGGAAATTTATATTTGAGTGCTACTTCTTTTGCAGCGCTGAAAATATACTTATAACACTCCCAAGTAGCTGGGACTACAGGTGAGCACCACCATGGCCAGCTAATTTTTCTATTTGTAGTAGAGACAGAGTTTCGCCATGTTGGCCAGGCTGGTCTTGAACTCTCGACCTCAGGTGATCTGCCTGCCTCAGCCTCCCAAAGTGTTGGGATTACAGGTGTGAGCCACCATGCCCGGCCAAAATTTTATTTTCATTTCTCAGTCTTCTCCATTGAAATTTTCCCCACGTGTAGAGCACCTTGGCATAAATGACTCCATCTTAGAAAAAGACTCCATCTTACATTTCAAAAGGCACTTTGCCAACAGGAACCAAATATTGTCCCTGATCAATAAAGTCTGCATCCAACCAGATAAGGATGTAACCAAGCACACTCTTCCACTATCCTCCTCACCAGATGGCTCTGTGCCCGTGAACAAGCAAGACCTGACCAGCTAGACATGGTTTTCTTGACAGACCCTGTTTTGCTGTCAGTCATGACCTGGGGTCAGCCCCAAAGGCTCTGCCACATCAAAGACTTCTGTGCAAGACCACAACTGCCCCACCCAGACAAGGAGATTCTTTCTCTTTGTTGCTGTTTCTGAGCTAATTTGTTAACCTGGCTGGAGTGCAGTGGTGCAATCTCAGCTCACTGCAACCTCTGCCTCCCAGGTTCAAGCGATTCTCCTGCCTCAGCCTCCTGAGTAGCTGGGATTACAGGCATCCGCCACTATGCCTAACTTTTTTATTTTTTATATTTTATATATTTTATATTTTTTAGTAGAGACATGGTTTCACCATTTTGGCTGGGCTGGTCTTGAACTCCTGACCTTAGGTGATCCACCTGCCCCAGCCTTCCACACCTGGATTACAGGTGTGAGCCCATTGCCCAGCCTGTTAACCCTTTCTCTATCTCCTTTCTCCTGCTGTTCAACATTACTTTGTTTGGAATGTTATTCTAGAGCATTTCTGTATTCATTAAGCATACTGCCGTTTGGAGGGCTGCTGCCCTGGTCTGATTTCTGGTTAGTGTCCATGGCCTATTTTTCTGGTCTCCCACTTCTTGCAGCAACTCTGCTTCTCAGTTGCCAGCTTAGCAGAATCCATTCTGTCTTCAGATGGCGGAACATGATTGGAATAAAGAGCAGAGAACAGAGGCGGCGCTGCCAAAGACCCTTGGATGTGCCTGCCTCTTAGGATGGCGGCTTATTAGATCACATCTGAAAAGTCACGGCCGGGCATGGTGGCTCATTCCCATAATCCCAGCACTTTGGGAGGCCAAGGCAGGCAGATCACCTGAGGTCAGGAGTTTGAGACCAGCCTGGCCAACATGGTGAAACCCCATCTCTACTAAAATACAAAATTAGCCAGTATTGGTGGCAGGCACCTGTAATCCCAGCTACTCAGGAGGCTAAGGCAGGAGAATTGCTTGAACCTGGGAGGCACAGGTTGCAGTGAGCCAAGATCACACCATTGCACTCTAGCCTGGTTGACAGAGTGAGACTCCATTTCAAAAAAAAAAAAAAGTCACAACTGCTAACATAGGTAGTCTCCTTTATCCACAGTGCCATCTTTGTAATCACTTTATCCCATGTAAAATGTAGATTTACTGGGCTCTGACTAGTCTTACAGGGGGATGAAGCGTGTGCATTGGCAGGTTTACGTAACGTTCAATCAGAGGAAGAAGCAGCAAGAGGAGTTTTTTCAGAATACGTGTTTAAGTACCCACACATTTTAAGCACGGTTCCATCAAGCATCAGGTCTTTATAATAGCACAAATAATGCAAATTTCAATGTATATGCTTTTCCAAAATTTAGTATTAGCCTGCCATGTTATAGGTCAGAGTTGGTTTCTTTTGGTAACCACCCAGTGAGTCTCTGCATGTGGTGGCCTTTTTACCACTTCAAGTGAGGCATGGAACTTGGTGCATTTAGGTTCCTTTACCATCCCCGCTCAGAAATATCATTGTCCTGAGTCTCAGATGGTGCTATCATTTTTGTTTCAATCAAGTATGGTTTAGAAAACTCATGAGGAAAAGGAAGGTCTCTGGGTCCTATTGAAATCTTTTCTTTGTGCAGCTGGTCACCCTGTTTAGGTTTAGTGTGGCCCACTTTTGCAGGCTGTGCTTTCAAAGACAGTTTGATGTTCAGAGACTTCATGGTGCTATTGGGTCTGCTTGGTTTGTCTGGTGCTGCTGAAGCTCCCACAGGTACCTCCTGGTGCCACCCAAGGGGCACAAGGGACTTTCCCAGGCCAGGCCACCCAGTGTTCCAAGCGGGCTGGGCCTTGAGTGCTGGTTGTGTGGGGCTTCTCCTCCTGTTGCTCTGGGTCCTCTTGCTGGGGGAGGGTGGTGTGGTCCCCTGGCCCTGGTGTCAGCAAGCTCCCTGGCAATCCCCTCGCCAGTGTTACCAGGCTTGCCTGGTGCTCTTGGCAGAACTCAGGAGTGAGCCTACCTAGACCACCTTCTGTTCAAGGTTGTGGGTCAGCAGACACCTGGCCCGGTCACCTGGGCTGTGGGCGGGGAGTTGTAAGGCGTCCTGCTACTGGGCTGCTGCTGCAGTCTGGGGTCCCTAACATGTCTGCCTTCCTCTTTCTGCTTTTCAGAATTCTCCTTTGCCTTTCCTGGCTGCCTCATCTGTCTTGATAGCACCATCCGACTTCAGTGATCTCAATAGCACTGATCAATTGCCTGATATTTTAATAATTAACTAATTTTATTTGTCTCTCCTCCTAAAGTATATGCATAAGATAGCTGAGGCCTGTAAGAACCATTCTTGATTCCGGGCTTATGTGTAAGCTTTATTTGCATTAGTATTCTCAGCTCCTAGAGTGGGGGTGTGTGCAGGGCAGGCCGGTCCTGGTGAGGGTGAGCTAAGTGAGTGCGTGAAAACCAAAGGAGAAAATGGGAGTGAATGGAGATGTCTTCACCCCCAAACAAGATATTGAGTCACCCTATTTAGTACAGAAAGAGAACAATTTCCTGGGATGGATCAGGTGAGTGTGACTGTTTTCCCACAGTACAAACTTGCTTCTCCTCTCATGCCCGACTACAGGCGGGCATTCATTAACTGTTGGAGGAATGTGCCTTTCGACTCTGCAAATACAATGAGGAGAGTGTGAGGGGTCCAGCCACCTGTGGGGTTGATGCACTGCCTTTGCCTGCAGCCTGGGCGCAGGCGAGCGTGGGCCTGCCTGGCCCACGTCCACGCGACACTGAAGGCTGCCGTTGCCCAGCCTGCCCGCGCTGCACAGAACCAATTCCTATCTCTGGCCCTTGGCGAGTGAGCAGGTCACCCAGCAGTGTGAATATGTGAGAGCTTCTAATCTCACCCCTTTTCCTCACTCCCTTTTTGGGAAGAAGAAAGCCAAGCTGAATAAACAACTGGCAGCCAGCAACCACCCCAGACCTTCTTTGGCGTGTCCTTGAACGGTGCTGAATGCCTGTATTGGTCTGTGCAGTTAACACTGGCCTATTTATTTTTGCTAATGAGACAGAAGTGGAAGATTGGGGTTTTTACAACGTTAGACATTATGCCAACAATTTAATTATTGACAGGGATCAAGGATAGTCACCCTACATCAAGCCCACTGCTTACTATTGTAACATGCCTAAGAGGAATTAACCACATTTGAATTTAATTAGAAGACACATGATTTCAGAATAAAGCTTATCCCTGCTAATTCTCAAATTAATCTGATTTGTACTTGCTAGGATTTTTAAAGCTTCTGAAACAAATCTTTCAGAAATAGAATGGTGCATGGTTTCTTTCAATGATCTAACTACAGAAATGCACTCAGTGACTTCAGAAATGATTCCTCAGTTAATGCTACATGTTTATTTGCATGCTTTTCCTTGTAATTATTACTCAAATTTCAGATTAAAGTCTACCCTGAGACTCATATCAGGAGCTAAGCTATGCAGACATCACCCATAGAATTAAATGTACTACCTGGGAGGAGAAGTAAGGGCATCTGTACCTTCAGTGCTTGGATTAATAAAGGCTGATGATGCCAGGACTGGTTACTAAGATTTGTTGTATAAATTGAATCTCTTTTCCTTGAGACCTGTAAACACACAGTTACTCTCACACTCACACACACACATTTCACACACACTTACCTGAAAGCTGGAGGGTAGGTTTTGCAGTCTCAACTTTTAACTTGTAAAACAGCCAAATGAAAAATTAAAACCCACATTTTAATGATTAGGATAGAAAGTGAGAGAATGGTAATTAGCCAGTGAAGTTAGACAGTGTAAACAGAATGTATCATTTCGCCTGGATACTTACTCCATTCTTAGTTATCTGCAGTGCAAGTCTGACAAAATCATTATGTGCCTGTATTGCAACTACAGCTCTGCGGTCTTAGATGATACAACATAAATAACATAACAATGTAGCAGGGCTGGCCCAGTGGCTCATGCCTGTAATCTCAGCACTTTGGGAGGCGAGGCGGTGGATCATTTGAGTTTAGGAGTTCAAGACCAGCCTGACCAACATCATGAAACCCTGTCTCTACTAAATAGAAAAAAATTTAGCCGGGCGTGGTGGCACATGCCTGTAATCCCAGCTACTTGGGAGGCTAAGGCAGGAGAATCCCTCACACCTGGAAGGTAGAGGTTGCAGTAAGCCGGGATTGTGCCACTGCACTCCAGCCTGGGCAACAGAGCGAAATTCTGTCTTAAAAACAAACAAAACACAGAAAACAAAAAAACAAAACAATGTAACATAACACAACACGTAACACACTAACATAGCACAGTATAAAGTAATACAATTCAACATAACATTCCAATGAAATATAATATGATGTCCTTAGCTGCATCTCTGCTGCCTCCTGAGACCCTTTCCAAATCTTCCTTAACAGACTGAAGTCAAGCAGTGCCAAGAGGTACACGGACGCTGAGATGCTCAGCATGATTATAGATTAAGCCAAATTCTGACGTCTCCACTGATGCCATTAAGATAGTCTTTACATTGAAAAAACAACACAAAAAACCTTTGACAGGTAACAGGGTCATATAATTTTAATAATGTGATTAGTAAACATTAGAGGCAGGCCAAAAAAAATGATTACTAAAGTATTTTTTCAAATCAGTTTTCACAGTGCTTGCAATAAACATTTATCAAGATAGCCATGTAATTAAAAAAAAAATCTGCCTGTATTTAGAATGCCAAAACATGTTCTAGGAGCATTCTGAATTCATAAATTGCAGGATGAATGTTTTTCCACATGCAGGCTCAATATAATTCACACAGATATTTCTTCCCTCAGAGCCCTCCTTTCCCATGTGCATTATGGGAATGTCAGGCTGGATTTATATGAAAGGGGATTTCTGTAGGTGGCATTATTGATGGCAAATGGAAGATTCACCAGACGTTGGAAATCGGAAGTACTTCTGAAAAACCCCCTGTTCACTTGAAAGGGCTATAAATCTACAAATAACCTTGAATTCACAAGCGAGCCCTTTATGCAATAAGTTGATTGCAAATACATTACTGAAGAGACACATAATTACCTTAAAATCTACCACAGTTGGAAACGTATTGGAGCTCCTAAATTGTAATTTAATTTTATAATAGTAAAAGACAAAAAAAAAACAATTTTACCATTATTTTTAAGTTTTACCTTTTATCTTCATGTATATAAAGACAAAGCAAGACTGTCTATACATTAGTGTCCCAGACCGTCCCAGGAAGCTCCCAAACTTTCTAATTACATAGAAAGCTGATTTTGATGAACAAGAGAAAGGGAAGCTTTCTCAACCATTTCAGTCTAGGAACCAGCAATCACAGAACTCCCCAGCGCTGTAGAGATCGTTGCTGTGATCAAACCATCATCTCCCTTAAACAAGACCTTCTGGGGCTCAAGGGGACAACCAGGAGCTGGAACGTGTGGACAGGGGCTTTCCAGCTGCATATTAGACTTTTAATTTGGCCAACTCAAAGGGGTACCGGATACTGGACATTTATCTCTGTATCTATATGTCTCTGTCCTTACATCTATATCTCACCTATCTGTAACTATGCATCTGTATCTATAACCACAGCAATAAACATTTATAATATCTATATCCATATCTATAATTTTTTCTTTTTTTTTTTTTTGTAGAGATGAGGTCTTACTCTGTTGCCCAGGCTGGTCTTGAACTCCTGGCCTCCCATCTCAGCCTCCCAGCGTGGGATTACAGCCCTGAGCCACTACACTCTGCCCCATATCTGTAATTATAATTATGTGTTTACATCTGTCTGTATCTCTAACTGCATCTATATCTGTAACTTTCTCTCTCTCTCTGTACTGGAGGGGCTATGCAGAGTAGAAAAGAGAGCTCTGGATCCAGAGCATAGCTCTGAAGTTTAGAACTGGCTCTGACAGTTATTGGCTGTGCACCCCTGGGTATGTTATTGAACCTAATTGTATTTCAGTCCTTCTCTGTTAAACAGGGATGAGAATCCTTGCTTATCTTGCTGGGTTATTGTGCATTTAAACAGTGGGCAAATGTACTCTGTGGTCTATAGAATACCACATAAAAGTCAAACATGATCAGTGATATTTTTAGGTCCAGTTTGGGAGGTGATGATAAATTGGAGTAAATTCTCATTGTAAGGCCCATCCTCCAGAGAAGGACTGTACTTTGTTATGCTTTGCTCACCTGGAGAGAATCTGTGGAGCATTGAAGAGGACCCAGGAGGCTCAGTTTTCTCATTTGTGGTACTGTCATGGATGACATTAAAAGACATAGTCCTGAGATTGTTTCAAGTCTAAATCAGCCCAGGGTTAAAGAAAAATTAAGCGTAAAGTTAAGCAGGATGAATAACATCACCTCTGCTCCCAAATATCCCATACTCAAATTCACGATGGCACTCAAGACCTGGAGGGCTTTCAGGAAAAGGGAGTTGGCTCTGAGGCCCCAGGAGCAGGCGAGAAGGAATCGTGACCTGCGCGCGTTCTCCACGGTGAGGTGTGCGACCCGCGTGCGTTCTGCACGGTGGCCAGGCCTGGCGTGGAGAGTCGCCGGCGTCTGTGTGGCCTCAGCGCCCCTAGCCCTGCTCGCGCTGAGGCTGCATTGCAGCTGCTTCCCGGGAACACACAGGAGCGCCTTCCCTCCAGCAGACAGTAACTAGAGGACAGGCGACGGCGGCCCTTGTCCCCGGGAGAGACACCTCTAGCTTCTATTCAGGTTTTTTTTTTAAACACTGCAAGTCCAGGCAAATTCTTGCTCACATCAGACAAATGCAGTTGGCAAAGCCAGCAAGCGGGCCTGTGCATGGTTCTTGAAGTCTTTTTTGTGGGAGTGGGGGGACAGAGTCTTGCTCTGTTGCCAGGCTGCGGTGCAGTGGCACGATCTGGGCTCACTGCAATCCCCCTCTCTTGGGTTCAAGCGGTTCTCCTGCCTGAGCCTCCCGAGTAACTGGGATTGCAGGTGCAGGCCACCATGCCCGGCTAATTTTGCATTTTTAGTAGAGATGGGATTTCACCATGTTGGCCAGGCTGGTCTCAAACTCCTGACCTCAGGTGATTCACCCGCCTCGGCCTCCCAGAGTGCTGGGATTACAGGCGTGAGCCACCGCGCCTGGCCCACATAAGCCATTTCTATGAGTCTGTTACTGTGATCTCACAGTCATGGTCTGCAAGAAGTATTTCCTGAGAACCACT